>REGM01000335.1:162892-188640 GCA_004194415.1 Aurelia aurita
AATATGAGGTCAATGCAAGATTTAGACTCGCCCATGAAATGCGTTGGTTCACAGATCAACTGTTGTAACCCAAGTTCCGTTGTAAATGGTTCAAAAAGTTTACCTTCGTCGTTTTCACGCTCGTTCTCCCACCATTGCGGAGAACGGCAGTTGAAGTCACCTGTTATGATTACACAGTACGGCTCTTCGGCAGACATCCTGGATAGCATAAGTTCGAAATTTTCCATAAAGGTATCAAATTCATCTGATGTTTGACTTGGACTTCTATAGATCAACGTAAAAAAATATTTCCTTCGGTTTAACTGAATTTCGCAAACAATGGATTCCGGAAGTGTTACCAGGTCTGGTCTTTCCTTGGCAGGGAAGGTTTCTTTGATGTAAAGCCCCACACCCCCACGTTTTGTATTTGACGGATGGTTGCTCTTGACAAAAGTGTAACCAGGAAGAACTAGTTTAGTTTCATCAACAGAACTGTCAAGGTGTGTCTCAACTATACCAAGTAGGTCGTAGTTATATACAGAGTTGTAGGCTTCGATCAATGGGACTCTAACGAAGTCATGTGCACAAATGCTATTTAGATTCCAAGAGCAAAAGCTGAACATAGAAGTGTTAGGCCCCGGGTTAGGCTCTATATCACCACTCAATAAAATGGAGCTGAACGTAATCCATTGCAAATACAGCAAGTAGCATGCTTGACATACTACATACGCATACCCGTAACCATGGGTGAGTTCTATTAAGATGCGACTATTTCGTAACAAAATAGTACTAGCTATTCCAGGAAGCCGTGTAATTATCTCTGAAATGAAATGGATAAAAAACCGAGCATGAAAGTAAATGCGAGCGAAGAGATGCAAGAAACAAGGCTCGGGATGGAAAAATTGAGCCGCAAGGAAATGGAAAATAACCGCAAGAGGGAGTATTGGAACTGAGATCAAGACAAACACACAGGAAGCGCGGTACAATTTCAATAGTGACAAAAAGAGGGGCAAAAATCCTATGTGATGGGAAACTTTTTTGTATGTTTTGTTCGGAAGAGAGAAACTGAAAACTCCAATTGCTGCTCGCCACTGATTTAAATCAACCGGCATCGAAAGGGAAGGATCTCCCTGGCGCGTTAACGTGCGTGCATTTCATGGAACAACTTTTACAGAATAATACAAGTCTACTTCTCATTACCTTCTCTAAGGACGAAAAACAACAGATTCTAATAAAAAATAAGTGCAGAATTATAACAATGCTTAAAGAGAACATTCTCAAATCTTTGCAGCGAAACAAAGCGCAAAAACAATGAGACCATTTATCGATTTCAAGTAGAGACTTTTGGCAAGATTACGAAGGTAGATCATTGTTTAAAACTGGTTTGGATGAAGTTTGCAAGGCTTTAACTTCCACTGAGAAATAAAAGCGTGCTGTTTTGGGAATAGAACGGGAAAAACCTAAACTTAGCATAATGAAAAACAAACAACACCGAGAACAAAACGCGTGGTGTTTTGGGAATAGAACGGGAAAAAACCTGAACTTAACATAATGAAAAACAAACAACACCGAGAACAAAAAGCGTGCTGTTTTGGGAATAGAACGGGAAAAAAAACCTAAACTTAACATAATGAAAAACAAACAACACCGAGAACAAAAAGCGTGGTGTTTTGGGAGAACAGCAAGAGGTCTAAACTTAACATAATGAAAAACAAAAGCACCGACCAAACGAGTAGTCACCGCCCACCGGACACCCGAGAACCGCCCGCCGATCAATGCTCCCCGCCGGTCACGTCGCCAAACATTGATAGTATGTTACTGAAAAAGTTCAAAGCAACTAAGCTTGTCTCTGACAAAAAGTAATAATAATAATAAACAAAAATTTCATTAAACAATGTTTAGCGACGCAACCAAACAGATAAACACCCCAAACGGCAAGCAACTCCCAAATGCCCAGATGCCAAATGCATTGTTCAGCGCACCAGCTCACTCACCCCCCCTGCAGTGTCCATCATTAACTTGATATTTTAACAATGTTTACATGTCGTGTGGTAGGCCAGAAAGATTTTAATGAAGTCATCGTAAGCAGAATTATTCTAGTAGATTTACAGAACCATCACTTCTTCAACATGTAGCAACAGGCGAATGTCACTGCTGTGCAGTCCTCTTGTCTCTAATTCTCTACTTATTACGGCGTACCCAACAACAATTGTGTTTGACGGTATTTGCGAATCTCAGTTGGTTTTACCCGTTTGACACATTATGTAATTGCCCTTCATACGTCTTCCAAGGGCCTCAAACGTTTGAATTTTTTGACTTAACAGCATAAATGAGTTTAAAAGGTGCTTGTTGGCAAATGTAGGTTGATACATAAACATTTGAATTGGTTGCAGATAACAAAACAAGTTTTTTTCCCAATGCTTTTCAGAAAGAACGTTGCAATTCAATGTTTTGATTATTGCGCAGAGGAATCAAGGTTCCTCGCAATTATATTTTTCATACTGCCGTCAAATCTGCCTCTCATCCTAATATTTCTCCGCTTTATTCGACAGATGAAGATTTTTGAAAATGATTATATTCTTGAAAAGGAACAGAAACAGCAACAAATGAGACCACCGAGAGATGGATATGTTGGGCAGCAGGTATGTTTTGCTGTGTTGTAATGTATAGATTGCAAACGTATATGCATGATCACGCTCTCTTGTATACTAGAATGCCCTGGCGATGATGGAGACATTCTATGTCAGGTGTCGCTAGGCCGAAATGTTGACCTTCACAGATGACCCAAAAATCTTACGAAATATCTTCCTTCTGGAGGTGAGAAGATTTGAAAATCTTAACTCATTTAGTTCCTTAATCGTGTCTGTCATACCTGAATTGTGACTTGTAAATTTGGAGCAATCGGCTGCTATTTGTGGCACACTTTATTTCATGTCTTCCTTCATCTTTCATATTTGATGCCAACTGGAAGCTCTTCTCAGTCTAATACAAAGTTTGGAGGCAAAAATCTTCATCTTGTTCTCAGAGAAGTTATCAATCTTCTTTGTTGACCACGCCCACACAGTCACTTCTATTCTCATAAATTAGTTATGTACAGAAGTATATTCATGATAAATCACTACGTAAATCTTTAGATTTCTGTAAGCAATCCAACAAATGTCGGAATACAAATTAGAATTTATTCCGTATATAAAATTTTAAAGCTCTTTGATGACTTTATTTACCAGAGTATCACTCCTCCTAACAGGATATTGTAGAGCCTCCCGGATACACGCCTCAGGACCGCACACAGCAGGAATATGCTCCGGAACAGTTGAGAAAGTATCAAGAGTATTGTCAGCTCGTATATGAGCAGAACAAGATGGCTGAAAGAATAGCTAAGCTGGAAGACCATGGAGTGGATAGAATTGGTGCAATGAGAACCGAGCGCTACTTTAATACGGTATGAGTAGTTTTTAATTTCATTTTGTAAAATTTTCTTCAAGAAATAGGCAGGCAGATATATTGATTAATTGGTTTACCCAAGCGAATTCTTTCATCAATTCACAATCTCTCGTAAAGTTGCATTAGAGAGACATTACCAAAGCTGGGAAGGGATGAATCATCTTAGCTCTTTGGGCGGGAGCTCTTCACAGATTTATCAGAAAGAAAGAGCACATTTTATTGCTCCTGCCTCCATAAATTTAATGGGTAATTCACTGCCGAAACTCTCGTACATCTCATGTAAAATCATGAAGAGTTGGAATGAAGAATCATTCATTAAAAACCTCTCAAAACCTTTCGTTTAAGCGAATCTCGATCTTTCTCAATGTATTATGTCGATGATCGCAGTTTCCCTGATTCTTCTTGTATTTTTATTGGAAGCAATGGCAGCTGAAGTTTTCCTTTTTGTTTATTTTAGGGCTTCACGCCAAGAGGTGCAGGACAGCCTTCGGTGCCTCCTCCACAACGGATTCCAGAGAATCGACAGGATGAAATGTTTCTTGGTGGCCATGTTGTCAGAGATAGAGCAAGCCCGAGACATGTCAAGTCTGCAGATAAGGACAAAATGTGTGCCTCTTGCAAGCGTGAGTTTGGATCTGCTGTTGAACGTTTTCGTCATCAGATGCGCTGTACGAATGACAGTGTGTGAAGCATTAGTATGGGCTAATGAAGCCTGTAGAACATTTGACAAATTTCGTAGCTTGGCTTTGGAAATAAACTCTTCGAATGTTGGTATTTTTTATCACAGATATGGTGTTCACCCTCGTCCCATTGGATTTTATAATCCATTCAGTGGCTATGCAAGTTGCTTAAGTATGCATAACTTTACACCATATTGCACCCTAGCTGACAATCGTAACTGCTTGTTGGACAATAAAAAACAGTTTGTTAGATTTTTTAAACGACGTAAAATATTGCTTAAAAAAAGAAAACAAAAAAGTCGATGTTGTATTCTTGATATTGTTATTAGTCACAGGACACAGTATCATAAATTTCGTAAAAATCGTGTTTTTGCCGACCTCTTAAATTGTCATAATGCTTTAAGAACAGCTTCAATAAAATTATTTGCTGAGAAATATCTTAATAGCAATACTTTTTTTTTCAGTATTAAGGTTACGGTAAACGTTTGCAAGCCGAAAAAGCCAATTTTCGGATTTCTTCAAATCTCAGAAGCCCAACTTTTAAGAAACACAAAGATACCATCTTTGGAAGTAACAGAAATGTTGAAAAAGTAGAATTCTTAATCGAATGAAGGATACTGTAACTTCTCACGCAAAGTTTTTCTGTGTGGTTTAAATCCTTCTCCTAGCTTTTTGACCTATTAAGCCGGTCGTGTGTTAGAAAACAAACATGAAACCACATTATATGTATCGATTCCTTTGTTTAAATTCACAAATTGCTTTATAAGCGGTAATTGCTTGACCCGGATTACATTATGGATTATTTGACCTTTATATTTACATTGCGAGTGCGATCAGTAAAATCCCGTTTTTTCAGGACTCACAAATCCACTAGGTACAGGTACAAACAAGCTATTTTGTACCCAAGGAACCTATCGAATGGCTCCAAATTTTGCACACTGCCAGAGCGGGTGTGGGGCAGCCAAAACGTGTCTCGGAATTTTTGTATGTCATCTGGTCCGTCTTTTATAGCCAATTACGACTGTGGGAGGGCAGAGAAGTTATTTGCAAATTTATGACAGCTTATATTTTTGAGGGGAGGAAGAATTTGAAGAATCTGAGACACATTTTGGTAGCTTAGGATGTGCGCTTCCTGTTGATATAAGTTAGATTTTGTTACGTTAAACGCAAGGGTACAAAATAGCTTTTGAAGGAGGTATGCTCTCTTAAGCAATAAAGTTGCCTGGAAAAATTCATTTTACAATCTTTGCCAATTATTTTGATATGGTTAGAATCCCTACATTCTTATGCATCGAATGATGTATAGTTTAACTAGACCCCGCTAATAGTTTGGATTTTGGGGAGAGAAAACCCAATCTTGTGCTACAAACGTTTACCGTAACCTTAAGCTACTTGTTTATAGTTAAATTTTACCTTACCAAGAATTGTTTTACTCTAATTTGCATTATTGAAATATGTACAAAAAAGAGGGAAAACGGGATAAAATTATTAACTAATAAAGAACAGTCATTGACAACAATATTCAAGTTTCGATACACAATTGGAATGATATTCAATCTTCCCTCTTTGATGCTCTGAAAGTGCCGCCNGAATTTGAAGAATCTGAGACACATTTGGTAGCTTAGGATGTGCGCTTCCTGTTGATATAAGTTAGATTTTGTTACGTTAAACGCAAGGGTACAAAATAGCTTTTGAAGGAGGTATGCTCTCTTAAGCAATAAAGTTGCCTGGAAAAATTCATTTTACAATCTTTGCCAATTATTTTGATATGGTTAGAATCCCTACATTCTTATGCATCGAATGATGTATAGTTTAACTAGACCCCGCTAATAGTTTGGATTTTGGGGAGAGAAAACCCAATCTTGTGCTACAAACGTTTACCGTAACCTTAAGCTACTTGTTTATAGTTAAATTTTACCTTACCAAGAATTGTTTTACTCTAATTTGCATTATTGAAATATGTACAAAAAAGAGGGAAAACGGGATAAAATTATTAACTAATAAAGAACAGTCATTGACAACAATATTCAAGTTTCGATACACAATTGGAATGATATTCAATCTTCCCTCTTTGATGCTCTGAAAGTGCCGCCTCGTTTCGCCAAATCAGGTTTCGTTAATTTCATCAAAATGGCACCATTTCAAATTTATTAAGTCAAGTTTAAACTTTGTGATCTCGGGACGTATTACATGTTTTAAATGCGTTCGTCGCTTGAGATGTTGCAAAAAGTCCCAAATCGGCCATATATGCTTTTTCATATTTTGGAATAAATTGTATCATTGTTGGCATTTATCTAAAAGCATGTGCTAAGTACGCTAGTTGTACTTGCAATCTTCTGCTGAAGTAATCTTATAATGATCTAGTACAGTCGTATTGTAGAGTGTGCATAGGTTTAGCCTATTGTAGCACCTATTGTAGCAATTATCAAATAAACATTTAAATTTCGGTACTATCCATAGTTTTTCGTTGGTATCACAGAATAGGCTCTTATAGGCGTATTGAAATGGCATTGTGTTCCAGTGGAAGGAACGAAACCGCTAATTGGGGACTCGCCAGTTTTCAGTTACAGATATGTTTGGTACTTTTAGAAGTGGAAAAAGTATCAGAAGATGGGAAACCTTGTTTGGATATTTGGAGAAAATATTTCAGAGGCATTTATCTCAAAGAAGTTATCTGACTGAAAATCAAGGAGATTATTAAAACTGATAGCTAATTTTTCAAGTTATCCTGCTAGACAGGAATAGGTAAATGGAATATGTTGCCTTTCTTGCCACCAATGTGAAATATGCACCAACGTGAAATATAAAAACAAGTTATATTTCATCAAAGGAGGCCCTGTGTTAGCTTTCGCTGGCCTTCGCTAAACAGACCATTATATACAGGATGTTTAGATTGAAAAGAGCTCCAAAATACTCAGTTTAAAGAGTGAATTGATACCCTGTCATTTGGAATAAAAAATTGAACAAAATGAAGCCTGAAATCCTTTCAAATTTTCTCAGGCTTCTCGGAAAGACAACAAGTTTTTCCACCTCGTGTTTTTCAACAGCTTAAGGGGTGGTAGAAAATTGTAATTGGTTATTAACTTTTTTGCCTGGCTACTTTTGTTAGCACATGTTACTTGTAGGTGCACAACACGATGTTCACGATCAAAAATTCTTGCTGTCTCACTGCTTCAATCCTCTAGTATTTAACTCTGCCTGGATGGGGGAAATGGAATCCTTGCAAGAGTCTGAATATTTGTAATAAACTGCTTTGATTGCACATTGGAGTAATAGTAAATCTTTCGTTACGTTTTTACAATTTTGTCATGAAACCTGGTTTGCCATAAAAAGTATCCACCTTTGACAGGCCATGAAAATCGTAGAGAGAGCCAATTGTAGAGTCTGAAACAATAGAACTTTTAGCTACACTCGTATTCTTTATAAGAAACCTCTTATAAGAAACTAAAGTAGCCTCTTCCAGAAAATGGAGAAACTCTTCTAGAAGCGATCAGAGGTCAATTCGAAGTTAAGAAATTTGTTCAATTTTTGGTTTTGAGCTGCAAAGTGTTTACAACAAAGAGTGCATTACCTTAACGCCCCAAATAATTCTAAAAAAAATAATTGTTGTTTATGATTTGCTTCAGAGCCAAGTTTCTTACAAAACAACGAGTCTATTCTACAAAAGAGTCTGGATCCGACGGTACTCGTACATTTTGTATAGATCTGAAGAATTTTCGAATGTGCACAATGGAGACAGAAGCTGTAACGCTACTGAAGCGAACATTTCGTATAAAAAATGTACACAAATGTCGCTCGATCCAGACCCTTTTATAGAATGGCTAAATGTTTTTTTATCGATCGCTGAGATACTAACACAGAATTGCTACCTTTAGTTTTTTTGCCTGGCTACTTTTTGAATTATATGAAATAAAAATTTCGATTCCAAAGAGAAAAAATCACGCAGCAAATTAAAAAAATGTGTAAATCCTGATGAATTCTTATGAATTCTTATCTCACATCTAGTCCAGTAAATGAAAGGCAAAAATTTTAGTGGAACCTAGAACAAATTGCAACAGAATTTTTTTCTGCGGCAAACCATGCTTCAATTACTACTTAATAGCATATCAAAAGTCTAGGAAAATCTAAATATGGGAAGACCATGAAATTTTATTGGGTAATCCGCCATGTTATACACTATAGTTTGCGAAAAGCAAACAAAACTTGTCGATTTCATAAATTGGTATTGAAACTCGGCCACGTATAAAGTGCGGACCATTGGAACGTTGGACCATTGGACATATTTGGTTGAAAAATTCCGGGAAAATTGCATTTTCAACAAGCTTAGTGTAAAGATATTATCTGTTTATATTTTCCTAGACTTTTAGGATACTAAATAGCACTATTGAAATTATTAAATCTTGCAAAAATTATTTTTGTTGCAATTTGTTCTGCTTTTTAATCTCGATCTACTGGACTAAGATGACGAAGCCATCAAACAATTATTTACGGGGAAATGATGCTTTTATCTTAGAGGCTGGGTTGATATTAATGAGGGACGTTGTCTCGATACTTCCCTGATTTGTATCCTCTCGAAAGACACTTATTTGTAAACGATTGGCCAATTTCATCATCAAGCCAACAGAAGACCGAAATGTTAAAGTAAGATTCTGGGTTTGCCATAGTAGACAAAAGCCTTTTTGCAGCATTATACATGCATTTGAAAGTGTTTGATTGGAAACCGGAGCCTTTTTAAGACCATTACCGAGCCATATGTCTCATGGAAAGATCACCCGACTAAAAATGTCACTATACGGACATTTCAAACCAACTTCTGTCACGATTTGCGATTAAGTGGGCTTAAAGGGTCTGTTTCAACCAGCATGCCTTGCACGTGCCATCTCTTGGTTGGCCTTTGTTATCGCCATTTTCATGGCCCATGAAAATGGCGACAACAAAAGCCAGCCAAGAGATGGCACGTGCAAGGCATGCTGGTTGAAGCAGACCCTTTACGTGGGCACTACTGGAGAAACAAGGAAGAAGTTGCAAGTGATCTCCTTTTATGGCAACCCAAACATAGAAAATATCGCGTAGGTCAAGATGTCGCACATATATAGATCAAATAGCAGAGAATGCTGGATGATTCGAATGGAAGGAAAGGGTAGGTAGAGCCCGAGATAATAACTAGGCCTGATTGATTGACCGAAGCAAAATATCTCAACAAAACACCTGAATGAAATTGTGAACAGTAGAATAGGGTCACGGTAGATATTTCGACTGATTCATTTGCGATTGACCAAACCTCAGCGCCTTCTAGAATCATCCCTTTTCGGAATGGTGTTATTCGAAGCAGTCCCATGCAAACATTCTACTGAAACAAACCACATTATCAACATATTTCTCTTAGACTAATAAGGAATGACAACTGAATATTGGTGATTTTTCAAACCTGTCTTTTTGGAACAATATGCCGTTGATACCGCAGAAAAAAGACTCAAGAAAAGGAAACATTTCGCTCTTTGTGGCAATATCATTAATCATTTTAGAATTGAGTTAATCATTCAATATCTCATAAATATGATACACTTTATTAAGGTCTCTTTACTGTTATAATAATACTTTAAATATGTATTTGTCTAAAATCTGCTAAACAACTAATCCTTCGTTATCAGGTTCAATCAGTAGTTGGTACAATCGTACAAGATTCTGGGACATCCGGTAACAGACATGAAGAATAAAACTATAGTCTGTCTCAAATTAGATGTCACGTGCATGAGTAACTTTGCGTTATCGCAAATTTCACGTGACATCTAATTTGAGACAGACTTTAGTCCAAACTAAGCTAACGAGCAACATCTACTGTTGTTTAGCGATTGGTATGCAAAGATAGTGAATCAGAGCTAGAGAAGTTGAAGACAAAATATGTAACCATTCATCAGCACAATCTGCAATTGCTAATGATTGAAATATTTAAAACGAAAAACAATCTAAATCCAACATTCATGAAAAACATTTTTACTGAGAGAAATATTTACTACATTTCCAAGTTGATAAAAGACTTGATTAACTTTAGAAATATAGCTGGGTTGTTTGTTCTGCCTCTAACTTCTCAAAAATGATTTCAAAACCTATTTGAGTTCTTAGGCAAACGGTTTCGTCTATTCGGCTGTCACGAAAGTGAAGTTGATTTTGGCGTAACCGGTATTCTGATTGGCTAATGCATAACTTCCGCAAGAACGGCCTTGTCTTCCCAAGCTGTGAGTAAGTTTTCACTGGCTACTTTACATCCACATGGAAGGCTCCTGCATAACAGTAGGTTCTCTGATTCTTTGGATCAAAGACACATTCAGCTTGTTACCCTCGCGGGGCATTTTAGACTGGTTACCTGAGTCCCTTGTTTACCTGTGCTCTCTGACTTGATGATGTCGCTTTAGTCAACAGAGACTCACAATATTACTTTGAAAAACTTGACCCGATTTAGGCCCTCACACATTAGAAATTGTTGTGGCAATCAGCTCACAAGATTTCACAAATTCCAATGCAATTCAAGCTTCAATCGACAGTGTGGACATTGCACTACTTGCGTATGCTAAGTTTTCGTTACTGTGTGCCGAATGGGTTTTTGCTGCATTTTGTTTCAGTGAGGTGATAGCTGAGAATTGGCTTAGGCAGGGTAATCGTTTTCACTGTTTTATTATGAGTCCCTGTTGAGCAAGGCTTACCGTAGGGATACAAAGGACTTAGGTCTAGGGGCATTCAATGTTCTAGTTCTGGTATCTCGAATTTCGAAGCGTTTTGGCATCTGAGATTACTGACGTCATTGAACATCAGAGCAAGATTCAGAAATTAAGCCCTGCTTTTGTTTAAATATGATTATGAGTCGTAGTTTGAGCGTCCTGCATTCAAATCAATAGCGATAACTGCGATTATTGTAATAAGTCTATATGTTACCAGGAGCCCTATCGATCACTTTTTCTGCACATGACTTTGCATTTGCAATTCGAATACAGTCTTTAACCAATTTGTTTGTAATACCGATTACAATTTATCGTTTTTTTTTACCGACTCGTTTTTCCGATTTTCGCTCAACTTCTGGAGCATTTTTAGTCTTTCGATACAAATAAAAAAGAATGGCTAAGATACAAAGTGGCCAAATTGCAAATGTACTCAATCCTTTTATCTTGCTGATGAATGACTTTTTCTCCAAGCCAACAAGATGAACAGTGAAGATCAAGGTTGAGTCAGCTAAAAATGAAAAGGATTCCAAATCAAATTTATCATTGAAAAGGCTTTAATGTAGCTGTTAAATAACGCATATGAGAATGCTCAGAACAGCAACTAATGTCTCCGAGAGATCACATAACAAATGAGGAGTTTTGTGTGTTACTACTGAAAATAACCATCAAAACGAGAGAAAGAAATTTAGGATTGGCACGTCACTGCGTACACCACAATGAAGAGGAACCAGCGGATCTAGGACTATGGTAACCACATACAGGGCACACCAACAGAAGGAGGCAAAAGCTCACCTATGTCAATACTTGATGACCATGGTCTAACACCAGCCGATGAGATAAAAACAGCACTGCATGTATAACACTGGTCACAGAAATTGTTAGGACAAAATTAAACGATGCTTTTAAAAAAAGTTGAAGTTTCACGTGACCAGTGAAATAAGAATTTTGAAACATAGGCGGCCGCAAAATTCATCATGGCCTGTCAAAATTGGGTACTTTTTGGCACACCCAGTATTCTCATTTCTTCTCTGTTGGACATTATCTGACGAGCTGCTGTGACCAGTTTCAGACGAAAATATTCAGCACTGGCTCCAATACTCAATGCAGTTAACTTACCGTGCTTTCTTTTTACCTTACATAATAATCTGTAAATAAAATTGCATTGTGTACTGGCACTTACGTGGAATGACATTTCCAACAGTTTTGGAACCATATCCCAGGTGAGGAGGAATGACCAGCTTTCTTCTCTCCCTTAGAATGAATTTAAATCGTTAAAAGTATAAAATAGCATCTTCTATCAATCCTTGAATTCTACTTTGCCTTGCAATTGCCATTTGATATGTCAAATAGAATACACCGGGTGAATCAAAAAGAAGTTTGGATGTTTCAAAAATCCGAATAATCGGTTTTGCTACTTACCTTGAAAAAGTCTTCTTATTCAGTTATATCAAAGGCCGAATTATTTTTAGCAAAATAGCAATGATGCTAAATCATGCAAAAGATTTTGAAATGACAGCTTGAAAATCCATGTTTTGAGGCATAGCTTCCCTTGCATAGCTTTCAGAGCCATGCTTTCAGAGGACATCTTGCCTAGGATTTGTAATCTTACGATTTTACATCAACTTTCGAATCGTAAATGATCACGAGATTGAAATTGAGCAAATCGATGGCAAATCGACATTAAAGAATGCGACTAGACAAAAAGATCGTTGTGAAAATTTGCGGTATGTTTCAAAACCAGGTAGCTAATGAAACTGTAGGATTTCGTTGATTGAAAGCCATTTTTCAGGATAATCAACATCCCTAAATTTGTTTTTATCTTTATTTAACACTATAAGAAGAGATACCTTTTCTGACCCACAAACGAAACTAATCTCTCAGATCATCAACAAATCACGACACTTTACAACAAGAATGAAATTTATTTGAGACACTGTTCTCGTTTGGTATGAAAATCAAAGTTGCAACTTTCTGTAACTACATTAATGATAATATTAAGAACTTTTAGCACTGGGTCAAGTTCGTGACTTCCAATAAAAAACATGTATGAGCTCCCACAACGGTTTTTCTTCTCGAAATGCCGCATGAGCCAATCAATCCTACCAAGTGACTAAAAAACATATACCATTTTCCAAACGAACAATCGTTCATTCTCCACAAATTCAACAAATAATGTGATATTTTATAATAAGAGAGGCCACCTAAGAATTGAAACTATATTAAGGCTCTTGGTTCATTCAAACTGGTGAATAAGTCACGGTTGCACATTTTGGCAAACAGCTAACCTTCAGATACAGTCAAACTCTAATTTAAGTCGGATAGCTTTGGGTTGGAGAAAATGATCCTGAATGCAAAGAATAAAATGCAAATGCACTGTCAGTATCCGATTTATGTGAGGTTGACTGTATTTTCGTAGGAGAAGTTGTCTACTAAAAGTATCTCCTACACACTGCACTCCATACTTTTCAACAAGAACGCCGGAGAAGGGGGTGACCGCCCCTCCTGCCCTCTCGAGCATGGCCTAAACATGTGATTTCCCTATCGTTTTGCCATCAAATTTACAATCCACCCCCCCCCCCCCCCCGTAAAAATGTGCACCATTTCGCTTCCCTGCTTTTCAGCATTGTAATGATTCCATGCCAATGATTCTCACAAGCATTCACGTTACTCTAAACCGAGATGATGTGAAACAACTTTGCCCTTCAGATTTCTTTGTCATGTGAAAGGTTGATTTTATAGAGAAATGCTAATTACAAATCAAAATCAAAGAATAGCAAATTATGGGAAATAGTAAGGACTTCAGCTGTACAGAAAGATTCCATGCCAAATAATTTATTTACAGTGTCTAATCAATCAATCGCAGATGGTTTTTTCAGGTAGTACAATAATCATGAAATGTTATTGAAGGTTTTATTTGAAAGACGGTTTCTTGATGACTTTAATTTGAAATCAGGCTGAAAAGAAATAATCGTTTAGAGAAATGACTGTACAATATGATCTTTTGATGAAAATTTATGGACAGTAGATAACAGAGGGATAACATTACCATTATTAATGTATTTAACTTTCCAAGTTTCCAATTTACAAGAGCCTCAGCATGGAACGAGATCCCGCAACAGCACAGAGACTTACCCTCTCTAAACTGCTTCAAAAAAGAAGTCAGACGACAACTCCTCAGAAGCTGAGGTGGATGGGTGCGTTTTGGTCCCTGGAGCCTTGCGATGTTTTGGGGGTGGTGCTCTGTAGGTCCTGATTTGGTCTGTGAATGAATCGGTGTCATGGAACAATAGGCATGTACGAGTTTGACCAAAAAGACCTTTGTTGCATTGTTGCATGCCCGTAGGAGTCATCCGATGGCGTGTAGGAATTGCGTCTGGAAACAGTAGGCTCACTGTAAAAGTTTCCGCTCGTATCCCTGTTATTCTGCTACTTCATTCAGCTTTTATAACATATGCCTATATGTACCTCTTCATCTGGATATCGGTATTTACCCTCCCTGTGTCAGTCTTAATTTTTTCTTATTTGGTATGTCTTCATTCACTTGTTCCTGTCTGCTCCCCTGATGGGCAAAGCCTTAAAAGTATCTTTATGAAACTATTCTCGTTTTTTCTTGTCAACATTTACTTCTTCTGCTCGTTGTTGTCGAGGATGCTTATGAAATCGGCTAGGCTCTTTTTAAAATACTCCTTTTACCAAAAGAAACTTGTGATTTACTTGCAAGTTTCGTTGTACTATCTGTTGACGGTAGACTTTACAGATTATACGTTTAGCATCGAAAGTTACAACCCTCGTATTCAGTTACAACCCTCGTTATTCAGTTACAATACGTTTAGCAACGAAAGTTACAACCCTCGTGTCCTGCCTTCTTTTGCCAATTAAAAGAAGGCAGGACCTCGAATTGTTACAGGAAATGGTAGTGGCAGAGATCAGTTTTTCTCGCAAAAAGGTCTTTTTTGTAGCTATGTACAGAAGCCCTAGCCAAAACAGTGAACAATTCCAATATTTCATTGATAGGCTTCAATTGCTGCTAAATCGTATCAATAATGAGAGACCACATTCCGTTATTGTTACTGGTGACCTTAACTGTAGATCCTCACAATGGTGGACAGAAGACACTGAAAATCTGGAAGGAACTGCCTTGGATGAGCTGATTGAGACAAACAACATGCATCAATTAATCGATGAGCCTACGAATATAAGGGGAGAAGTAATGTCGTGTATTGATCTAATTATTACAGACCAACCTAATATCTTTGTAGAATCAGGTGTGCATCCCTCTTTGGACGAGCACTGCCAACACCAGGTTGTCTATGGCAAACTTAACATAAGTATACCACCGCCACCACCCTACCATCGAACTATTTGGGACTATCCTAAGTCTAATGATAGAGCGATAATAGATACTATTACATCCATTGATTGGCTGTCTAAATTCAGTGAAGTGGGACCTGAAGAAATGACCAGGGTATTTACAAATGAGATATCTTCTATTGTTTCTGTTTATATCCCTAATAAAGTAGTAAAGTTTAATGACAAGGACCCACCTTGGATTACGAATGCCGTGAAAACCGCCATAAAGCGCAAGAAGAGGGTATATAAAAACTATGTACGAAGGGGTAGAAGTCAAGAGGACTGGGCACTGTTTAAAAGAGTACGGAACGACACATCAAAACTGGTAACAGATGCCAAAGAGACCTATTATTCTAATTTAGGCCGTAAACTTTCTGATCCTACACAAGGTGTAAAAGCATACTGGGCAGTACTAAATAGACTAGTCAATAAAAAGAAAGTTATGAATATTCCTCCTTTGCTTGAAAATGGATTGTTCGTCACAAATCTTGAACAGAAAGCCACAATTCTAAATGATTACTTTGTTCAGCAATGCTCTGAAATAGCCACTGGGAGCACCCTTCCCGCTTTTCGACCTAGGTGCAGAGCTCTTCTTGAAGAGGTCGATATTAACAGAGAAAAAGTTTTGAAATTGATTCGATCATTGGATTCAAAGAAAGCGCACGGCTGTGACGATATATCGATTGCTATGATTAAGATCTGCGATGCTTCCATTGTCGAGCCACTTTGCCTGATTTTTGAGAAATGCTTGGAAACAGGAATTTATCCATCTGTATGGAAAAAAGCAAACATTGTTCCCATCCACAAGAAAGAGAGTAGGCAAAATAAAATGAATTATCGACCAATTTCTTTGCTGCTAATTTTTGGAAAAATCTTTGAGAAACTCCTGTTTGATGCACTTTATTGCCATCTCTGTGATAATGACCTTTTAACCCAAAATCAGTCAGGCTTTCGTCCAGGCGACTCGACAATAAATCAGCTACTGGCCATTACGCATAAGATCTACTTAGGCTTTGAAGCATCTCCAAGCAAGGAAACACGCGCTATCTTTCTGCGGAAAAAGTTCACAATGGGCAACCATATCCGCAGGAGTACCCCAAGGATCAGTACTCGGTCCTTTATTTTTCCTAGTTTACATCAATGACCTAGTTGACAATGTTGATAGCGATGTAAAAATGTTTGCTGATGACACATCACTCTTTTCTGTTGTTGGTAATGAGACCACAACTGCACAACAACTGAACAGGGATTTGGAAAAGGTACGTTTATGGGCATGGCAATGGAAAATGGAATTCAATGCCAGCAAAACTGAAGAAGTAATTTTTTCCGCTAAAAGGATAAAGCCCCATCACCCCAACCTGTTCCTTGGTAACACTGAAGTTGAGAGGAAGTCGGAACACAAACACTTTGGTCTGATTTTGGATTCTAACCTTAATTTCCAAAGCCATGTTCGTGAAGCAATTATGAAGGCAAGGAGGGGTATTGGCATCATAAAATATCTTTCAAGATACGTATCAAGGGACGTTCTTGACCAAGTTTACAAATTGTATGTAAGACCTCATCTGGATTATGGGGACATAATTTATCATAGATTTGATCCAAATATGTCTTTGGACCTGACGAGAAAACTTGAACAAACACAGTATTCTGCGGCACTTGCAGTAACTGGTGCTTGGAGAGGCATCAATAGGCAAAGACTTTACGAGGAGTTGGGATGGGAAAACCTTTACGACAGAAGGTTGTATCGACGTTTATGTCATTTTTACATCCTCAAAATGACGTCGTCTCCCATGTATCTATTCGAAGAAATTCCCCCTGAGCGCGATCTCTCTTACAATCTTAGACATGCACGGGCTTATGATCCAAACATTCCAAGAACTGTTCACTTTTCAAATACCTACTTCCATAACGTCCTTTATGAATGGAATATGCTCCATAATGAGATCAAAAATTCGGCTTCCCTTGGTGAATTTAAAAGGAAAGTTTTGGCAATAATCAGACCATCGAGGAATCCGATATTTCATGTCCATGACATTATTGGCATTAAACGATTGACAAAACTTCGTGTTAAATTTAGCGATTTAAATGAGCACAAATTTCGGCACAATTTTGACTGTTTAAGCCCAATTTGCAATTGCGGCCAGGCGAATGAGGATAATGAACATTTTCTCCTGCACTGCCCTTTGTATGACATAATACGGCAAGATCTTTTTGGTCATCTCGAAAACATCCTTGAGTTAAACGTTTCGGATATGGACTCCAAATCACTTTGTAATCTACTCCTTTTCGGAAGTCCTGATTTTGATATGAATGTGAATAAAATGATTATAGAGGAAACAATTCGTTTTATCGAAAATACGAAACGATTGTAAATTAACTACCAATAGTTGAATAGCAGCAACATTTGTCTCTGGTAATTGTATTGATACTTGTCTCCTTTTGTCTCTTATGTACTGTATTTGTCCTTGGTAGTCTTTTTCATATTTGTGTTGTATATAAAACTAATTAATATTGTAAGTGTCATTCATAGTGGAAACTTGATGACCTCGTGTCTTTTTCCGCTATGATTGGCACATTTGAATTGTATTTGTTGTTTTCTCTTAGTTTTTTTAGATTTGATAGAAAAAAAATATAAAATTTGGTCTGTTTTGGACCGAGCTGGGGCTTGTGGAGTGCCGTCTTTCGGGATGTTGTGGGGTTTTAGGGGTTTTGACGTATACATCTACCTTAGTGAAGATTAAAGCACGACCCCTAGGAAGAGCAGCCTTTAAGGTTTTTGATTTAATATATTTACAATTTAAGCACATTGTAGTAGTTGATAGGGCATCGTGCCTAAATAGTTATATGATATGATATGATATGATATGATATGATATGATATGATATGATATGATATGATATGATATGATATGATATGATATGATATGATATGATATGATATGAACAATCAATTCAAAATTTGGAGCAAGTCTGCAATGCCAGACAGTTATCATCATTCAAAAGTTAAAAGGCAAACTAAAAACTTAATTAATCACCTAATGTCCTGTGAGCCACTTCGTTAAACAACACCTTCGTCTCGTGTAAGTTTCACTCCAATATCAAGTAGGAGACTCCTACTTGATATTGGAGTTAAACTTACATGAGACGAAGGTGTTGTTAGGAGTTGAGCATCTTGGAGGCAACTGACATTATTTCATACCAGTTTCATCTAATATTGGCAAGATGTTCAGCTGTGACATATTTGCACATCCCAATGCATATAAATCAATTGTCACAAAATTTGATAATAATGCTTAATAACAATATAATAATAATAATAATAACAATAATAATAATAATAATAATAATAATAATAATAATAATAATAATAATAATCCTACCCCATGCACATGCCATGAAGTCCTCTTTCCCAGCCTAAAATCAATAGAATGTAGATGGTTATAAAGAGCTTCAACAGAGATAAAAGTCTCGCCAGGAAGGGGTCTGGTAGTCTATAATTAGCCTACCGTATCTGAGGATTTGAACATTCTGTGGCTAAAGAAACAATGGCAAGTGTAGGCATTTTATTTGTCCTATTTCTAATTACTCACATTCGCTGCGTTCATCACTTTGATATAAATACTAAATAGTAAAATAGGCATGTGGCTACAATTCTATATGCTGCAAGCTATGCAGTTACTTTATTGAATATTCAATATCAAAGAGAATATTTGAGCAACTAAAATGAACAACTTTCCATGAAATGTGTAGGCTCTGTCACTTCAGAGTCATCTGGTTGTAGAGCCTCCGCCATGCTTTAGTTGTTGTAGTTGCTCACACTGCCCATTGACTTTCCAAACATGCACCTTAACCATATAGTCATTCAATTGCTTGAACAAATCTCTCTACAATGTTGATTTTGCAATCTCCCTTCCTATCGAATCAACTGAATATTCAGTCAGGTAACAAATCTACATCACCTTTAATAATAGTGCCAGAGCCTAGTGTAAATCGCAAAGGTGATCTTCCATCTCTCATTGATGTGTCAAAAATCCTTCCATCTGTCAGCATCCCCTACAAAAATACATTGATGAAATGGTGCATCAGGTAGGAGGTATTGAATGATAGACATATCCCTCTTTCTAACTCTACACTGTGTATCAAAAAGGCTACTGGTCGGAAAATTAAAATTTCTCTTGAATGAAATGTCTGACGAAAATGATGTGAGGAGTTTCTGAAAGCCGACTCCTGTGCTTTAATTTGATGTATCATTTTGCAAATTTGGTCTCTAGGGGATTCGCAAGGAGTAAAAAAGTAAAAATATGTGTAAATGAGGTAGCGTCTCTTTTGGACATTGTTCTAATCGTATTGTTTGATGTACGCAGGACCTTTCCGTGCTTTACACAAACCTTTTGCGTTTGTCAAATCATTTGGGGAGTTAAAAAGCAAGCAGTAAGTAACATAATTAAGTGAATAACCAGTTCTTTATCAGAAACTGTCTCATATAGGTTGAAATGCTTTGCTTTATAACAATTTCTTTCGAAAAACACGGTGTAGCAGAAGCTTCTTGAAGAGTTTTCGCTGTCGAAAAGTCTTTGTCAAGAACAGCATCGCTTTCGTCCAACATTTATGAATGTTAATGTGAACGCTTCTTGAGTTGATTACAGAATCAGAAAATTAAATTATTTGCTAATTGTTAGTTTCTTTCTTCCAACAAACATACAATTACAAAAATGTATAAAAGATCTATGCTACCTCATTTTGACCTATGTTTACATTTTTGTTTCGTAAAAATCTCCAAGAGACCTATTTTGCAAAAACTATACATCAAATGAAAGCATACGAGTTGGGCTTTAAGAAAATCACTATCTCATTTATGTCAAACCTTTCATTTCAGAGAAATTTAAAATTTACGACCAGTAGCCTATTTGCATATACACCCTGTAGAGATGAATCAACAACGAGGAATTTGGGGAAATGAATTGAAACTTCCTAGAGACTTCAACAAGACAAGATTTTTAATTAATAGCTTTCAATAAGCTTGCGTTTATTTCCTAAATTAATCATCATATGCAAAATTTGCCAACTTTAAAGCCAATCACAATATCAGCAATGCCTGGGAACATAATTAGGTCCCTGATCTACAGTACTTGCTAAAAAAAAGAATTTAAAGATTGGCCAGCCATGTAATGAAATTTTGGTGATTTTTCAAACAGGAGTACTCTTTTGGGACACATGATTGATCTCCGCATATCCATGTCAAAGTAACAATTATCAAAATTCATACTCACTGTGTATTCTACATTTACAGTATCACCCATTGATGCTAGATCCTTGCATGTGTCTGGCTTGTGCTAAAAGAAAATAGCAGTGTGACAAATGAAGCACCCCCAGAGGACATGAGTTATTTCTGATGCCTAATAAGTAATATTGTGTTCATAGTCCAGATGCAAGAGAGACCGTACAGTAGTTATGGGGCACAACTGAATAGCTTGGTTACAGTACAGACCTTGTGCACATTAACATGACAAGAATTCTTAAGAATTTTTAAGAATTCTTTACATTATGATTTGAATTCTTGAGCCATACAAAAGACTGTAAATTGTTTTAAGGTTACTGCCCACCCTCACGGCAGTAATTTCAGTTTTTTCCTCCGAGGGACCGTACTTTGCGTGGATGATAGCGAACCCATACATCATTCGATTCGTAATTTAATTAGGAATACCCCCATGTGGATTCGTAATGTACGCAGTGTACGCAGTGTGTGCATTCGTAATGTACGCAGTTGCGGGATGGATGGCTGGTGGGATATCTGGTGTTTGGTTGGGCAGCCTGCTCCTTTGGCTTGGTGCTCCCTCCGGTCGGCGATGGGGGTCGGCGGTTTTGTTCGGTGGCTCTCGGGGTGGCTCATTTTCTGGTTTGCTCCGTTCTGTCCTGTGGCGCCATTAGTGGCGCTTTGGGGTGGAACTGGGGCGGCTGGCGGGCGGCCAGTCCTGTTTGCTGTCGGGTGGGGCTGCTGTCTCTTGTTGTTGTCGGGGTGGCGGGCCGGGCTGTTGGGGCATTGCTGTCCATCCGGGTGCTGGGTGTCCTGCCTGCTCAACCCTCTTGCACTTGCGTCAAAGATTACTTTTTATGTCTTTTTCAACTATCAAAATGGTTTATCACAGGGCGTTTTGATGAGGCTGCCCTTATTCATCCTTCTCACATAAAACAATATTTCTTTTCCTTGATACCTCCATGTAGAAATAGAGTATATTTATTTGTTTAGTTTAGTTTATTTTCGAATTTGATTAGTTTCTTTTTACTTGTAATTAGAAGCTAGATTTAGTTATTCGAAATAAAANGCAAAATATTGCGATTTTGCAACTTTTTTCGCGAGAATTGAGATTTGAGAATTTGCGATTTTGACAGGGTCAGTCCCGGAAAATTGCCTCCCTCCCCCTCATTCGTCAAAATATTTCAATGAAACTTTATGAGTACTTGCACAATAGATAGTTGCTAAAAGTCAAAGAGTTTCGTTGTTGTAATTTTTAACCTTGCGGAGTTATCAGAAAAAATCTACTAGGGAGGGCAAATTTGCCCCCCCCCCCAACCAAAATAGGGTTAAGACGTGACTTCAATGTTGATCAGACCAAAAAATAAACCGGGTCAAGGCCATTAGCAACATGAAGCGTGTGACTAAGTACTAATGTCAATAAATCGAAACAACGCGGCAAAGTTGCGAAAGTTGACATCCCACAGGTGGATTAACACACAATCATTTCATCTTGAAGGTCAAGTGATTATCATTAATCCCTTCCTATTTAGGAATAAATCTCTACTGTAACTTTTAGTTTCTTATCTTTAACTAAGAATTATCATTACTTCCAGTGCTTAGATATTGACTGGGAGGGTTTCAAATTGTAGCTTCGACCCTGCATTATTGATAAAAGGAAAAAACTGAAAATGATACTTTTGGTCATATTAACCAGGGCAGTAACCTTAAACAAGAATTCTTAAGAAACTAAAAATATTCTTAAGAATTCGAATTCTTAGTCAGGAAAATCAGTTCTGAACTCATTTTACATATATTTTACTTTTTTATGGATGTTTCAAATTACCCCGGTTGGGATAATTTGGGACACTGGTGTTAAGCCTTATAGGTTGATTGTAACAAAATTTGAAAACCTTCATTTTGAACACAAATTTGATATGGAGGTCAACCGAACTGGTTGACTCTTTTTTGTACTTCTTTTTGGTTGACTCCGAACTGGTTGACTTCTTTTTTGTTGACCCAATTAAATGTGTGGAGTGTTGATTAATTCTATAGTCCGCAAAGAATCGACGCCTGTGCTGGGTTTTAGCGGGCCGATTGGTTTCCAGGCGATTGACGGCTGCTTGTGGGGATCTGGGGGCCAGTTTTCCGCGCTCGTCGGGGCTGGGAGCAGAGCTACCCCAAACCTAAGGCCCTGGACTACGATAATGTATATAGTGTCTTTATTTTGATTGTATAGTATCTTTTCGTTTATGTATCGTCCTTTAAGTAGCGTAAGTTTTTCTTTTTTATTCGATGTAATAGTTAATTTGCCCTGTTGAGTTTGTTGGTGACTTGATAACATTATGTTTTTTGCCTCCATCTCAACAGTAGATAGATTGAGTTGTCTCGTTATATGTATTTTAAATTTTATTTATTATAGAAAAAAAAAACTCTTTTTTGTTAAACCTAGTATATACCATGATTTTATATGGACTTTCTAGATAAAACACGGTGTCCCAAATTTCCCTTGTCTCAAATTTACCCCCGGTTTACCCTACACGTACACGATCGCAATTCTGTCCAAGTTTAAACAATGTGTCTTTGTGATGGTATTAGTTGGTTTTTGTAAATTTAATTTTACCTTAGCAACACAATAATAAAATGTTTAGTTGTAAAAGTGTTCAAAAAAAGTAAATTTCTGATTCCATGCACCGCATGTCTCTCGTATTTTGAAGGTGGGGGCTTCAAAATACGGATTTAGCCATGAAGGTTTATTGCTTGTTCACAACTATTTGGAAAATCGGCAAAAAAGAGTGAAAATCAATGGATCTTTCAGCACTTATAAACATCTAAGGTTTGGTGTTCCTCAAGGATCCGTCCTTGGACCTCTATTTTTCAATATCTATATCAATGACCTTCTGTTATCGATTCAAGAGACAGAGATATGCAGCTATGCGGATGATATAACCATTTACATGTGTGATATGCGTCTCGAAAATGTAATCTCTACGCTAGAAAATGATTCCAAAATTATAATCGAGTAGTTTAGAAACAATTACATGAAACTTAATGAAGACAAGTGCCATTTTATGATATTTGGCGAAAGAACAAACTAGGTCAGCAAAAATATTGGTAACTGTGCCGTTAATGATTCACAAGAGGAGAAGCTGTTAGGAGTTGTAATTGACGCAAATCTTAACTTTGAAAAGCACACAAGCAATATTTGTCAAAAGGCTTGTAATAAACTATTTGCCTTGTCACGTATGTCTGCATATCTAGGTAGTGATAAATTGAGACTCTTGATGAGAGCATTTGTAACTAGCCAGTTCCAATACTCTCCGTTGGTTTGAATGTTTCATAGCAGAAAGATAATAAAGACTATAGTTCTAAATTCGCAAATTTGTTGGAAAAAGATAGATCTGTAACGATACATGAGAAAAATATGCAATTGCTAATGACTGAAATGTTCAAAACAGTGAATAACCTAAACCCCATATTTATGAATGAAATCTTCCTTCAAAGAAGTGCTACCTTATAATTTCAGAAATACAAATACATTCTTACTTCCTATGGTACATACGGTTAATTATGGTACTGACATAGTCCGATATAGAGGGCAGCGTATTTGGCACTCTCTTCCACAGGAAATCAATAAAAAATTCAGATTCTATACAAGAATTCAAGAATAAAATGAAATTTTGGAAAAATTTAGATTGCGACTGCAGACTTTGCAAACAATACATTCCTGGACTCGGCTTTTTATAGTTTTATACATCTTGTTTTTATATAGATTTTATATGAATTTTGTAATTTCATTGACTAGATTTACTTGTATATATTCTGATGTAACTTTTTAATAAATTTGTTGGCTTGCATTAGCTTTTTTATGTATTTATATAACTATGTAAGTTGCCAACTTTAAATAAATTGATAATTGCAGCGCAGCGCCCAGCGAAGCTGCCATATAGATCTGACATATTCGTTTCATGGGTTGGTTGGTTGGATATTTGGATGTCTTTGTAAACCTAGCCTGCGAGGGTGTAGACTTTCACGGAGGAGCTGTTTGTGATTGGATTAAATAACAAACAGAGCAACGTGCATTTCTCATTCAAATGCAATCGGCCGATTCTAAATGCTTTCCATGTAAACAATATTCAAATCTTAAACGACACTATGATGATTGTTTCGTATTGATTGAACTCAAAGATAGCTTCTGCGTGCATCACTGCATGCCTGTGACGAGATTCGATTTTGTAATGGGAAGCTGGCTACCTGGCTGCTGGGTTAGAGTTTCAGGGCGAGAAGAATGATGGGATTCCACAAACTCTGATTGTGGCATCACATCTGTCTTTATATCCTATTTCATTGCAAATATGAAAGGATTTCTTTTAGTTGTATCTGTTTAAAGAAGTGGTTCTGCAGCTGATCTGTTTCAGAGCTTTTCAGAGACAGGAAAGTGTCATGTGGGCCTAGCAGCATCTTATCATCATCATCATCATCATTTATTTATTTATCGTAGGCTGAATAAATGGTAGCTGAATTAAAGCTAATTAAGGCCTACTAAATTAAAGCTAATTAATTAAAGCTAATTAAGGCCTAGATCAGTATCCGTTACTCCTTGCACAAATCATGAATAGGCATACGCAGTACGCCAGGTTTCACAGGCAGCGGATGGATAGAGGAGCAGTGTTTAAACATGAGACGGAGAATTACAAGGAATTCCGGTATTAGGCCAAATAACATATACATTGTGTTTCAAGTTTGCATTTTGTTGTTTTACCCTTGGAAGGAGTGAAGTGAACCCTGGACCAACACCTACTACGAGCAACAGCCCTTTTGAAACTTCAGCCCTAGAGCTGCCAAATTCATTACACGGGGAAACTTACACCAAGAGGATGCAAATTTCAGTGAAGAGTCACATGGAGACAGTGTGCATTTATGGCTTTAATGTCACTGGCTTATAACCAACAGTAATGGCTGCTCCAGGGTGGCAGCCTGAAACTGTTGAGGAAATTTTTGATGTTGGTGATTCACAGCTCTTGCATGCTTTGCAAAAGGATTGATCCCTATCCCTGAAGCTCCAAATTTGTCAACTGAGCAGCTGCCAAACATTGTGCATTTTCCATCAAAACTATATTTCATTCATACACAACCCGGCTCTTTTACACTATTGAATGAAACATCGAACTGTTTGTTATGACGATACAGCTGTTTAATCCTATTTTGGTTGGGGGGCAAATTTGCCCCCCCCCTGTTGGTTTTTTATTAATAACTCCAAATTGAGTAAATATTTCTTCTTTAAACTTCGTGACTTTTCCTAAAAACGTCTTAGACACCTAGTGAAATTTTTTTTTAGTAAAAACT
>REGM01000335.1:193751-217343 GCA_004194415.1 Aurelia aurita
AAAATCCGTAATTTAGTAAGGCCAAATCATGAATCTGAGAGAGGACGTGAGGTCTTAGTAGAACATATATATAGGTCATTTTCTTCTCTCTGAATATTTTGGAAAATATCATCTTTGATCTTGTGTTTAAACGAGTTGACATTGTTTGTGGATTTTAAATCAGAAGATAGGTTATTCCATATTTTTGGCCCCAGGTAAGATAGGCATTTTTGACCTGTGTTACTTTTGCGAAATGGAAGGTTTAATTTAAGCTTAGATCTTCGCGTAACTCGGCTCTGGTCGACTGGATGAAATATTTCGTCGGCGTAAGCTCGAGCCGTTTCTTTGAAAAATTTCAATATGTTTACACATTAGGTTTAGTTAGGGTAAGTTAGGTTTAGTTAGGGTAAGTTAGGTTTAGTTAGGGTAAGTTAGGGTTAGTTGAGGGTAAGTTAGGGTTAGGGGTTTGTTTAGTTCAATATCTGCAAAAGTAATATGACATTTAGCGCCGCCCGCTAAACTGCACTCGTCCCCACTGGGTTGCATGCATCAAGAGAAGACCAATTTTGTCAAGCAATGAAGATAGATGGCATTCATAATACCTCAACGATTATTTGCAAATCCTGAACTTTCTTGCCAGCAGAAATGACTGAAGTCTTCAGATACAAGATAATCGTGATTGATGTGAGGAAGTTCTTCATCTTGCAAAACTGATGGAATTTGCAGGAGACTTCTCTCCTCTCCTCTATATTCCTCTCTTTGGCCATCAATCGACAATCACTTCCATTTGAACAAAAGACGCTGTTTGTTATTGTAGTTGTTGTTGCTGTTTGGCTCCTCCTCTTTAGAATATCTCATTTTCAATACGAGGTCGTTCCAAGAAGTAACCAGTGGAAGGAACTAATTAAACAAGATGGCCGACAAGATAGACCCACATCAGTGGATGGACCAAGACGAATTACAAGACTCAAAGCAAGAGGAAGCAGTTGAGCCCGATTTGTCACACAAAGATATCTGCAGATCGTTAGATGAAGAATTAAACGACATAATTAAAGATCCTCTTCTTAGAGATTTGCCAACAAATTCAACAATAGAGGAAATAAAGTCCAGAGTTGCACTTGAGAAAGGGAAAGCAATAATCGTAAATTTGAAGAGACAAGGTGAAACAGAAGAAGTCACACGTAAGTCATCTCATAAAAGTGGCATTCTTTGGCATGTTGGCTGAGCTTTAAGATTTCTGATCATTTCAGTCAGAGATAACCCTTCGCTCTTTTCTGCTAATAAAAGTAGCAATATTACTTTTTGTTTCCTTTCACCAGCGGTTATCGTCAATGATCTTAATAGATCCCGTGTGTTGTATATAACCTGTTGTTGTTTTGTTAGAAAGATTTGTATGTTGGAATTTTAGGCCCTAATGCAGAAGTGCACACCTCTATAGGGCTTTTTGGTAGGGTGTTTAGTTAGGATCAGTAGGGTTTTTAGTTAGGATCAGTATAGGCACAGGTGTGCGAATCTGCATTAGCGCCGAATTTTAAAATGAAATGAACTGAACTGTTGTATGCTAAGTTATATTTTGGTTACTTCATACCTTCTTGTTATAAACCGTTATTTTAAACACACTTACACATTTTTCTTTTTGTTGTTATCTCAACAAAAATGTAAAAATATTAATAAAAAAATGAGATAACAAAAATGAGATAAAAAATGAGATAACAACAAAAAGAAAAATGTGTAATTGTGTTTAAAATGATGGTTTATAACAAGAAGGTATGAAATTACCAAAATATAATATTACTTTTATTAATAAAGATGAAGGAACGAAGGAGGAAGGATATAGAATATAAATTTATCCTCCTAATCCTCCATATATGGGACATACAGGCCTTGCACACATTGAAATGATGTACAGTCTCAAGAATTCTTAAGAATTCTGCACATTCTGGCAACAACTCTTGACAGGTATGAAAGACTGTAAACATTTTTGAGCAAGAGAATTTTTAAGGAATTAGAAATATTTTCTGGAAGTCTTAGGCATTAAGGCATTAAGAAAACAGAGTGACTGTGTCTTACTTTTGTGAGCTGTATGTCAAATCAAACATCTTGAAAGCAGCAAGCAAGCAGTATTTTGGTCTGAAGCTCCAATGTCGTCAGCATCATTCGAGCAACATCAGCACCCTCCAAACATTTGATGAAAAGAGAGCCTTGGAAATCCTTTGCAGAGCATTTTAAGTTGAATCTTCAGAATATGTCGTATTACAACAATGAATGAGGATCTTGAAAGCAAAAATTCATAAATAGTTACATGTTCTATCTCTATTTGTTTCAGAGCTGGTCATTGAGCAGACAGCAACCATTAGGCAACTGAAATTGACTATACAAAGAAGTCTAACCCTTAAAATAAAGAGAGAAGGTGGCCCCCTTCACTTAAGTTGGTATGTATCACAACTGCCCAAAGATGGGCTCAAGAATCTCTAGAAGTAACATTATTGAATGAATATGCATACTCAACATTCATAGTCACAGACTGATTCCTTCCTGATGAAAAATTGAAGAACTTTTAAAGCTTTTATCAGCAATTACTGTTGAAATCGAAGAAGAGAGCTTTGAAACTACTGCAGTCTATATTTGGATTTAATTAATTACATCAAGTATGAACATGAAAAAGGTAAATAGCGTTCTGTAGCATTCTATAAAATTACTTTGTAAAATTTAAACTGAAATTTTTTCCCAGAATTATGGTTAAGGAATCAGTAAAGGCCTGGCTTGTACAGACCAAATACAGTACATGACAAGAATTCTCAAGAATTCTTTACATTCTGATAACTAAGAATTCTTGAGTCATAGTATGAAAGACTGTAAAAACAAGAATTCTTAAGAAACCAAAAACAGTCTTAAGAATTCTTGAGAATTCTTAGTGGGTGGGGAATCTTATCGTGCGCAAGTCCTGTACTGTAGTATTGTGTTTGTCGAGTTTCTTTCATTTCTAGGAAATATTTTTGGAAAACTTATTGGCTCATACATAATGGAGAAAAGTTGATTGATGATCGAAAATCACTAAAAGAGTAAGTATTTTGCTATCCTATTTACATCTTATAAGTAATGAGAACAGAAAGATGAGATAAGCAGCAGAGCTGTGATAATGCTCAGTCAGGGACCACAGAGCCATACCCCAGGGGGTAACTATACTGAGTGAATGGCCACAAGTGACAAGCCCCTGCACTTTTTGCAATGTCTTTCTTTTTTCCATTGAATTCATTTGTTTTGATTTTCTAAAGAGATATTTCATATTTCATATTTGATTCATTTAGGGAGGGTCGCCCTTCAGCAAAGGCTGATTTTCAAGGGGCCCTCCATTAAAAACAGTTACAATATAATCTAAAATAAAAATAGTCCAAACCTAATTACAACAAAAACCATAATGTTAAAACCTAATTACAATAATTGATAATTTATATTAAAAGAAAATATTTACAAAGAGAAAGCAAATTACAAATTTTGGGCAAGGGCAGACTCTGTAACACAAGCGCCAGCCACCCCCGATCGACATCCCCCGGGGGGGTACTTCATTGTGACCATGATCCGACGTGAATCTGGACTTTGACAAAAGGACCCATTTGTATGACGCGATTTTCGAGAATTTCGAACCCATTTGCATGAATATCGGGAAATTTCAAGCCCATGCGTATGAATTTGGTTGATTTTGAAACCCTTTTTTAAAGAAAAGCAAAATGCAAAAAGAGATTTTTCGGTAATTTTGCGGCCCTTTTGCGGCTAATCATCATGGGACCCAATTTCGGAACCCATTGGTAAGAAAATCCTAAAATACCAACTCCTTTATCAGAATCAAGCCAAATATCGGACCCATGTGTAGGGAATTTCAGATGAAATAACCCACCCATATGAGCGGCACGTCCAGTATGACTTCACAATGAAGTACACCCCCCCCCCCCGGGATCGACATGCCAAGCCAAAGCAACCAGCGACCGTAGACCCGGACCACCAATCGCCCCAGCCCAGCCTGCCAGCTAAGAGATAGAAATACCTATTAGCCCCGCCACTTTTGAAACACTCCACAGTTTCTGGAAGCAAGGGCGGTGCCAGGGGGTGGACTGGGGTGTCTCAGGTCGGTATTTATTCTCAAGCAAAATTGATGTAAAAAAGATTACGTATACCTTCTGGCAATCATTTCTATCCCTTGTCCACCCCACTTTTTCCGGGCTGGCGCCGCCCCTGCCTGTAGATGGAAAAAATACATCCAAGTTACTCGCTCCTTGATACCATAGCCATAAAACCATGGGTGGTAGGAGAGGCTTCGATGGGCAGATTAGCGTCTGCCGGGCCCGGGGTGGGTACTTCCCTATCCAGTCATACGGGGATGTGCGCCAGTTTTGGGGGTAGTTTTTGGCACGAAAATTCTGGGAATGGGATATGCTTTCTGTAGGAATTTTTCTAGGATTGGGTCTAATTTTTACTACCGGGTGAGTCAGAAAAAACAATCCCCGTTTGAAAGGCCACTGCTCCCTGGATATCAAAACGATAATATTGACAAATACATTATGTAATGGTTGACTTCGAGGGGCAAATCACTGCTTAAAATCACGTACGCTCTTCGAAATAATCACATTTTAATCACAAATTAATCACATTAATCACAAAAAAATCACATTAATCGCAAAAAATCACATTAATCACAAAAAAATCACATTAATCACAAAAATCACCAGTCAAATTAATCACCAAATATTGAATTTTTAACCACATTTAGTTGCTGCGATGTTAAAAAAATGAAAGAATTAGAATATCCCTTTCACCCTTTCCCAAGTTAATGTATAAACAGCACAACAACGCATGATTCTGAGGACCCTGCGATGGAGCAAAAATAAAAGTCTCGTTCCTATGCCAAGGTCACTGGAAAACCATGTTGTTGCTGTTGCTGATGTCCAGTCCAAGGAGGCAGGAAACATTTGTCCAATTTTCGTATTTTGGCAGGAAACAAAGGACGAAAAGACAGACAATTCTTGAATCACTCTGTTGACTTTTCTAAGGATTCTGTGAAAAAATATTGGAGTTTTTGAGCTTTTTGCAAACTCGTTCTCTGCGGCTCCTCAAAGTGACGAAGAAAATCTCGAGGAAAACGATTTATTTCTTTTAATTCAGTTCAGGGGCGTCACCAGCCTTTAAAAAGTGGGATGGAATAAGTAAGGAATTATGTCCTGAAAGGTATACCCAGCCTTTTTCACATCGTTTTGCTTATGAATAAATACTACCCTCAGAAAAACTGGGGTGGACATGCACCCCAGTCCACCCCGTGGCGACGCCCTTGATTCAATTGAATTTGAAGTTACATGTGGTTAACTTGCTGCTGATAATCACATTGCCCCCATTGACGAAACAATGGTTATGGACGTCCCAAATTTTGCGTTTTCTATTTCATGTAGCGTATGGCAAAAATTCTGCCAAATTGGCGTGATAGTTTGTCATTTGATTATTGAAATAGTTTACCATTTATTGTATCATTTGATTTATGTATCTTGCCCTATTTATACGATTTTTATAGCATAGGAACTTATTTGAGAGCATTTTAAAATTTGTGATTAATTTTAAAATAATCATATATTAATCACAAATTAATCACTTTAATCACTAAAAATCAAATTAATCAAACACAAAATTATATTAATCACAAAATAATCACTAGTGATTATTAATCTCGTACACCATTTTCAGGAGTGATTTGCCCCTCGGTTGACTTGTTCAAATATGATTTAAAATTCACCCGACAGAAATCGGCCTCTCCGTTTTGAAATTGTGAGCGATTTTCTGGAGAAAGCCTCTTCAAGAAACTTCAAAACAGGCCTAAAATCACGAGCAAATTTTCCAAATATTTCTGCCTTACAGCAATGACTTGCACACTTGCACATGCTTTAGCACGTGTTATCCTCTTGGGAGGATAAAATCTCCGAGAATATTGTTGTTATGTTTCCAGGGATGGCACTTTCATCCTCCCAAAGGGATAAAACGTGCTAAAGCATGTACAAGTCATTGCTATTTAGGCGGAATTATGACGAAAATTTGGTCGTGATTTCATGCCGTTTTTGAAGGTTTCTTGGAGGGGCTTTCTTGAGAAAATCCCTCCTAATTTTAGAAGGGAGTGGCCGATTTCAGTCTGGTAAAACTTAGAATTTATTTGAACATGTCCACTATTAAACAATATATTTACCAATATTATTGCCTCGATATCCAGGGAGCAGTGGCCTTTCAAACGGGGAGTGTTTTTCTGACTCACCCGGTAGAAATTCTGGGAATGGTCAGGTTTAGGATAAACAACAATTTTACTATTGTTCTGTAGTGAAAACACTTGTCGGAAACCCCACCCATATTCTGGGATTGGGTCTCAAAATCCCGCCTATCTTCTGGGATTGGGTCGTAACAGAAATTCTTGCAACGCACACCCCCATATGACTCAATAGTGAAGTGCGCCCCCCGGTCTGCCGGGTCAACCGCCAAGTGACTACAAAATAACAGGAAGCCGCTCTGAAAACGTCGCAGCAGATTTAATCTTAATGACCGCAACCTATGACCACAACCATTTTCAAAAAGCAATGCAGACGTCTCCTACCGCCCATATATTTTCATATTTTTTCATATTTAATTCTTTTAAGGAGGGTTGCCCTTCAGCAAAAGCTGGTTTTCAAGGGGCCCTCCGATAAAAACATTTAATTACAATCTAAAGAAAGAAATTAAGAAACTATTAATTAAATCAAACTATAAAGCCCTATTTACAATATTTAAAACCTATATGCAATAATGTTCATAATTTACATTAAAGAAAGAAAAGAATCCTCACCTCTAAATATTTTTCTTGAAACTATGCAGGGAGGATGCCTGCTTAGATTCGGCAGAGAGGCTATCCCATGATAAAACATCCACAAGAGGAGTAGTGACTTTCAATAGATCGCTATTTAGTTCCAAGTGTGCATGTCTCATGAATGATAATAAGTGAAGTGAAATACCAGAAAAAGATAAACTTACCGTTGGCTTTTTATTTGTCATCATGGTTGGCTGCCCAAACTCTCTGAAGTCCTATCATTGGTCAATTCATTTTTCTCTTAGTTATGGAATTGGAGACCATTCAACGATATCATTTATCAAGAGGCTAACGAGGAAGTAAACTTTGAACCACCGACAACAGGATTTTAAAGCTACGCTTTTTTTAAATACGTTCATAGAAAATTCTTATTCAAGATGTGTCCAGAGCAAATCATTTTCCGAATGAAATATCTAGTGAACTGCTGATGTCATTGATTGTGAGGCAATGGGCAAAGCTGGGAAAGTAACTGCAGTATACTACACACTGTCGAAGTACTCTTGGGACTATTCAAGGACAGAAAATGTGATCTGATCATTTTAAGCCTGGCCTAGTTCACATTTGGTCGTTGCAGTCGCTAGAGTCACTGGGGTCGTTGGGAAGAACGACGAGAACGACCCAAAAGACTGAATGTAAATGGCAAAAACTCAGTCGTTGGTGTCGTCAGGGTCGGTGAGGAGTTTATTTTCGTCGTTTACATTCAGTCTTTTGGGTCGTTATGGTCGTTTGATCCAGGCTTCAGCCATTTGGAACCACGTGGAACTCAAATCCCACAAGATACTTCTGAATACTTGATGACCTTGCGTTACCGAAAAGGAAAACTGGTTGTAAAAGCAGAGGCGAATACTTTAAACTATTGTCTACTGGTCAAGCCAGACCACTGTATTTACAGTGGCTGTCACATAGAAGTATTTCTACAACTATTTACATCTCTTTCGCAATGAAATCTGTATTTATTTGTCTGATTTCAGTTGTGGTCACAAAAATCTTTCCATGGGTGATTGAATTTTCAATTCAAAGTGAACAAAGAATTGCAACGCCAACAGAACCACAAAGACCTGTTACTATTAGCCTGCGTGCAGACTCTACAGTGCGGAGGAGGGAAAAGGAAAGGAAAAAACGCCGCACTCACTAACTATTGTTATTTCTAGTTTTAAATTTAATCGCACAAAATGAAGCCAGAATCGAAAACTGCTTTTCTACAACTTTAGGATCAGTAGCGTAGCCAGGGAGGCAAGGGGGGGCACAATGGTCAAAACGTTGGTGCCTGAGAAAAGCCCAAATCTGCAATAACATCTGCACCTCAGGGGGGAGGGGGTCAATGAAGTTTCTGGCAAAATTAATAATCCTGCAAGGGAAATGTCATTGTTCATGAGACATTTACTTGGTCACCTTAGCACCTGTCCCGACAGCTTCAAGATAATTAGGGCATTCAGTGCAATGTGATAATCAACCACACACATGTCACTATTATTTAATGACCACGCCTCTCTTGCTGAGATAAGTTTGGAAGTGTCAAAAGTTTCCATGATTTATTCACATCCCTTGTGCTATTATGATCCCGGCAGGAAATAGTAGTCTTTTGAATAGACCGTTTGAATAAGCCTTTTGCAAAGCATTAGTTCTAAGAAAACCAGTACATTTTACAAATAACGAATTCTTTAAGGGGCAAATGACGACAGAATACTATTTGTGCCTTAAAAATGTTTCACTTGCCGCTTTAAAAGGCTTAAAGGAGGAAGAAATGGGGAACTTTTCAACTTGCATCGTTTTTAAACAAAGGAAAGGCTTTCCATTTTACTTTATTTAATTTTTCATCACAAAATGTGCAAAAAATGTCAAAATCATGTACATTTCAAATAAAAATTGTAATAGAAATGTTTTGGGTACGAATTGGCACGATCCCTTTGGTAGAGACTTGCTACAAAGGTGTTTCTAATTTTTGAATTTTTTTTAAGAGCATAGCGAAACCTATATTTTTTGTATTTAGGTTTGAATTTTACAATTGATTTTTGAAGACAAGAAATTTGTTAGAAAAGCACCATCATGCAATTGTCTAAAAACGGTCAAAAAAGGAAACATATTTGAACATGCTTAACATTGCCTTGATGCACACATTTAGAGGATCAAAATAAGACTATCATTATCTCCGCTTTCTGTTGACCAATCTTGAAAATGTTTGCAGCACAAGAACTCCTAGGTCATACTACGTGACGGAAGCCCAAAATTTATTTGGGATTCAGAACTTTATTTTTTGGCATTTATTAGATAAAAAGGGCCTAACAGATCACAGTGCGTTGTATTGTTTTTGCCGTCAAAACATCGCTCTCATGACACTTCACTTTTAAATAAAATCCAGTGGAAACGAGGAAACTAATCTTAGTTTTCTCAGTTTTCATGCGTATCTCTTGGTGCTGTGTTCTATGTGCTGGGAAAATTGTCAGAATGTCAGAAGCAGAGATTTCATTTTTCATTTCATTTTATATTATTTAACCACGGTAGCCCCGTCAGTCCCGTGGGGACTGCTTTACAGGGGTCCGTGCAAAAAAGACTACAAAGTAAAAACCTAATTTACAAATGTTGCTAACTTAAGTTGAATAGCAATATAAAAACTAAAAATGTCCATAACAAAATTTTACGAAAATTAAATCAAAAGAAAAGTGAAATCACACCCTCTGCAATGGCTCGTTTAGCCTTTTCTTGAAGGTAGGAAGAGAGGGTGCATGTTTGACATCCAAGCTTAATTTGTTCCAAAGCTTAGGTCCACGAAACGAAATAGACTTCTGCCCATTTGACGTTTTGAAACGTGGAACACGCAAGTCAGTTTCGGTGTTTCTCAGCCTCAGTGTATTTTGGGCTGAGTTCTTTATAAACAGCTTGGATAGATATTCCGGAGCAAGACCATTTGTTGACTTGTACATTATAGTCGCTGTTTCATTTTGAATAATGTCAGAAATTGTTGGCCATTTCAGCCTCTTAATCAGACTAGCTGCTGAAACATCATAGCTGCTATTTGTAACAATTCTGGCAGCACGATTTTGCAACTTTTGGAGGGTCTCAATTTGAATTTTCCCACAACATCCCCACACTGAGCAACAATAGCGAAAATGGGGCTCCACAATTCCTCTGTACATTTTACTTAGCGTTTCCTTTGGGAGAAATTTCTTTGCATACTTCAAAAAACCTAAGGCTCGAGAGACTTTAGTTCTCATACAGTTTATATGCTCATCCCAAACAAGATGACTATCCAACTGAACACCTAGGTATTTAGTGTTCTCAACGACCTTTATCTGAGTGCCATTTATAGAGAAGGAAGGCTGCTCAACGACTTCATCAGAAATCATTTTAAGCTTTGGACGGGATCCAACTACCATTGCGTGAGTCTTAAGGACATTCAAGGATAGTTTGTTTCCCTGGAGCCAATCCTTTAAACAATTCAGATCTTCGTTCATAAATTGGTTCAGATCGTCTATATTTTTTGATGCATATGAAAGACTGGTGTCATCTGCATACATAGTCACGTTACAGTTTCGCAGAGCTAAAGGGAGATCATTTATATAAATCAAGAATAGCAGGGGACCAAGGCATGAGCCCTGTGGAACACCACACGTGACATCCTTTATCTGCGAAAATGCACCATTTACTTTGCAGAATTGCCGTCTGTTTTTCAGGTATGAAGCAAACCAAGAATGTTCCAGATCACTGATACCATACCTAATTAGCTTTTTTAGGAGAATATCATGATCTACCGTATCAAATGCTTTCTTTAGGTCAATGAATACATTTGCTGTGTATTTTCCGTTATCCATATTTACGTACCAGTCGTTAGTACTCGCGAGCAGACAGGTTACCACAGAATGTAGCAAACGGAAAGCAGATTGGTTTGAGAATAGAAGCTTATTTTTGATCAAAAAAGCGTAGACTTGATTATAGACCAACTTTTCGAACAGCCTAGCTAGAAATGGCAGAACAGATATAGGCCTATAGTTTGAACTGTCATCCTGTTGACCGCTCTTGAAGACAGGGGCAACTCGCGCAATTTTCCAGCTGTCTGGAAAAACTCCAGTGGCAAGGGAGAGGTTGAAAATGTCGCATAGGGATTCAGCTATCACAGGAAGTCCAATCTTCAAGAAAAAATTGGCCAGACCATCAGGGCCAGAACCCTTTGAGGTGTCAAATTTTCCGAAAACCCTTTCGATTTGAGGTATACTGACAGGCTCGAAATGAAATTTCAAACTTTTTGGATTAACCTCGTACTCATTTGATAAGAGAGGGTTTGATGCCTCAGGTATTTTGTCACTGAGGTTCTCGCCAATATCACAAAAGAAGTTATTCATTGACTCTGCAATAGCCATAGCCCCTGATACCGTTTTCCCTTCAACCTCTAGGGATGAGATGTGGGTGGTCTTAGTCTTCTTATTTAGAACTTGATTTATTGTTTTCCACGTGTTTTTTAGGTCACCATCATAGGAGGCGATCTTATTTGTGAAAAATTCGCGCTTCAAATTCTCATTCAGTTTATTTACTCGATTTCGCAGCTGCCTATAAGCCTGCATCAAAAGATCAGACTTTGAACTAACAGCAAGTTTCTTAAGCCTATCCCGAGATTTACACATGAGTTTGAACTCTTTCGTCAACCAGGGGGAGAACTTCTCAGAAACACGTCTGTTGCGCATCGGGGCATGCTTTTCCAGAATAATGGAAAACATGTTCGACCATTGCTCTACAGTTTGGTTGATATCATCAGTACTCGTAACTATCTTCTTCCAATCAACACTCTTCAAATCGTTCAGAAAACTCTCCTCACAAAAATTTTTCAATACCAGCAGATCTCTCTACGTATACGCTTGATCCATGCTATCCGATCCCGAGCAACAGAGCATCAAGAAATCATGTCAATGATAAATTTGCATTATTTACCAAACTTTGCAGAAAAATAAAAATAGCTTCAGCCTATTTTCATTCGGCAAACTAGTGTCAAGTCAAAGGGTGATATGTCTTTATAGGCATGAAATTCATGACATCGGACACTTCTACAGAAATCTCTCTTGCAACAATAAGCGACGTTTTAACGGCTTCATTTTGCTTTATTTGCAATGGTCCTCTTGCTTGGTGGTCATGCGTCATTCAAAACTCGCGTCATCAATTTCAACTTACGCAACAGATTTTGACATGTGATGTGATATGCTTTGAATGGCCGTCATATTTCCCAATTGTTTTCATATCAACTCTTTGAAGTCTTATCAACCAATAAGGGCTGAGTGAACCTGTCCAGGGACTTCCGTGAACCGGTCGGCAATTGTTTAAAATCAGTGAACCTGTGTCGATTAGGAAGTAAACCGTTCTCGAAGGAAGTTGATGTTTATCGAATAAACGTACAAGAGCGAGAAGTGCCAGCAGACAGCAATGGCTGATTCAGAAAAGGAAGATCTTTATCGACTTCACAGTGCTACAAAGAGCCTGCGATGTGACGAACATGCAGGTTTCTTGGACCTGTGGTCGTTATTTTGACAAGCAAAAGTTTCTAATAACTTTTGTAATCTTTTCTTCTGCATTAGCATGTTAATTTCGCCTTGAAAAGGCCTGAAAACGTTTTGGTAGATGCTCAACTGGATGGCCATTATTTATATAAAAGGGCGTTGCCCATGTTTTCCGAGAGTCTAGAGGGCGTGGTCACAAAACATTTCCATGGGGCTTCGCCCCCAGACCCCTTCATTCATTCGCAAACCGGTCAGAAAATAGGGCTAGATCCGCCCCTGGTCATAGCGAAAGGACCAATACGACCAATACAATGTGCGTTTCCGGTAGACAAACGAGGAAGAAAATTCTTGGCAACATGGTACAATAAGTATTCTTGGCTGGAGTACTCTACATCAACTGATAAAGCGTTTTGCTTCTATTGCCGGATTTTTAACAAACAGGTAAGTCATTGTTTTAGTTAATTATTTTTGAAGGTTCTTCTGCTACTTTATGCATTTCTCAACTCAACTCAAATCTTTATGATTTCTTAGCTTTAATCAAGGAATAGCTTGAATAGCTTTTGATCAAGAATTTCAACAATCTTTTCAGATAGCACAAAAAGGAGAAAAAGCCTTCATAAATAATGGATTCAGTAACTGGAAAAAAGACTGAGAAGTTCTCCAAGCACGAGCAATCAGAATGCCATTGCCATCGACACTCCGTTGAATCGTTTCAAGCCTGGAAGGAAAAGAAACCAATTGAACACCTAATAAGCGAAGATGCTGCAAAAAGAGAATCTTATCGTCAGGAAAGGGTATGTTGAAGTTCTTAGCATTAAGCTCTTCTGTATTATGCCGTTCTAAGTTTGGCTGAGGACAGGAAGGAATTACTATATCATGGGTACTTGATGTCTGTTTTCGAACAAATAATTGCGGAATAGGATAGCATGTTTCTATTTCTGTTTCTGTTTCTATTTCTATTTCTATTTCTATATTCTAGACAATGTACCTATAATATCACTGAATTAGTCCCAAAACATAGCAACTATTTTTAGTCGTAGAGTTTCTGAACTGAAAAATCTTTAAGTTACTCTGAATCCATATACAATAAATAGTCAATGCAAAAGGAGAACAATCAATGAATTTAACTGTTTTTCTATCTCTCTCAACAGGTAAACAAGAACTGAACAAGAACTGTACCGTGATTGGAAAGTTGTTCGATATTACAAAGCTTTTAGGGAAGCCGAATTTAGCATTTCGAGGGCATCGAGAACATGGAGACTCGGCAAACAAGGGTGTTTTTAGAGAGATCGTTGAATTCGTTTCGCAAACTGACCTCCTCCTTAAAGATCATTGGCTGAACTCTCCAGGTAAATTTTGAAGAAATTTAGTGGTTTACTTCTCATGTTGATACATTGACAGCACCGTAAGCGTTTCAAGTGGGCATTCTTATGCGATTGCATTGCATATACAGTAGGTATGATGGTGTTTTTAGAAACAGACTACCAAGCAGTCATATTGATATTAGTATTCACCTTCATTCTTTCCTTGATATTTCTCAAAAAGTCATTCTTGACATTTCCTCGAGAAACATAAATAGTTTAAACATACATTTAAACTACATATACATGAAATAGCATGCATTTTGTCGCTAGAATGAGGTTTATTTCAAAAGAAAATGTTTACTTTTCAGCAAATGCAACCTACTTAAAGACCCATGACTGACCAACATCCTTTGCGGCCGTTGAATGCTCTTCACCACAGCTTCCACTATTTTCTGAATACAGAAATTAGCACTGGTTGTAATCCGTTTTAATCTTCGATTGAAATAACGTGAACGGCCAAAAAATTATATCAGTTGTCTCTTTAGTTCATAAAGAATGCATTTAGGCATGTATTTTCGTTCTGCATAGTCAGGGTTGTGCAAATTGGAGGAAATAATTTTAGGCCTCAACAGAGGAGAGAAAGACCGATAAAACGAGGGGAAATTTTGTTTATTTGCAGGTAAATAGGCATCAGAGATTGAATTAATTTTATGGTCAAGCTTTAAACTCAACAAGAAAATGCATTTGAAAACCCAAAGATTAAATGGGGAGCAAATAAAAAATGAACTGTACCTCACGTACCTCGTCATCTTTTGGTCGAGCAGTGGAGCAAGGAGCAAAGTGAATATGAACATGCATTTCCAAGAGCCGGTGGGTAAAAATTTACAGCCTAAGCTGGTTTGTTGGTCTTCGTCCTCAAAGCAACAGATCGTAGTTATTTCTTTGATGTCCACTTGGAGTTGTATCGAGATCTGAAGGCAATTCTTCATCACTGCGGCCATGTGATTTCGTGCTTTTCAGTTTTCCGTTAAAATCTAGTAAGCCCTGCATGTAAGATTTCTCTAATGTCCTGAAGCTCAAGTATTGAGAGTAGCTGTGTTGTACAACAAAGAGATCAAATGCAAAACAAGGCTGGGAGCGAACCTTTAGCCTGCGTGCAGACTTTTTGGTTACTGGGGAGGAGGGGAAAGAAAGGAACTACAAAGTCTGCGCAACGCCGTGAATTTTCTTGTTTTCAAATTTTCAATGTGATTGCGCAAGCGAGATGCCCTTTGTTTTCTTTTGTTAGGATAGCCAATCAGTATCGAGTCCTCAAATCCCAGGACCCAATAGATTTAACGAAAGACAGTCTGTATTGTCTTTTTTACAAAGCGAGAAAAAGTTCATTGTCATCAAAGTACTCCGTAGTGGAACAAAATGGCGGATCGCGAAGGGAAGCAGCCCGGAAGCAGATAAGATTATCGTGTAAACATGTTAAAGATTGGGATGAATCGAAGTTTCAGAGTGGCCTAAATCATGTCCAACGCATTTTTAAGATCCATCGGATCCTTGATGAGCAGAAAATTGTGATGAAGAAATTTCTTCAAGGAAGCAACGTGTACTTCAGTGCACCGATTGGTTTTTTAGAAAGTCTCTCGTCTTTCAGAGTTTGCCTTTGATCCTTTGATTGCTGAATGTATGTTGGACAGACCACTTTTCACAAGCATTGTGCTGGTGATTTGCCCGTTACAAGCCATGATTGATCAAGTTAAATTCCTCCGTGATTCCATCGGCCTAAATGCAGCGTAACTTTCTTCGCTTCTTCAACACATCTACGCATCGGCGACAGATATATTTACACAACGGTGTCTCTGCAAGATTAATGAACTCCAAAGATTCGATTTCAGTCTTTGGACTAAAGGAGCCAGCACTATCTATGAGATTCCTATCACTCTTGACATTTAATTCTTTGATACAGATCGCACAAGCCACCACTTCGTTTCGAAATTTCTTTGCGATTCGAACTCAAAATTGCGCAACCTTGTGACAAAGATGATGTCATGGTCATGTGATGAAAAACAAGAAAATGCACGGCGTTGCGCAGACTTTGTAGTTCCTTTCTTTCTCCTCCTCCCCAGTTACCAAAATGTCTGCACGCAGGCTACGAACCTTCCGCGAAAGGAAAATAATGGCGGGCCGGATCGAAGATGCCGGTCCTCTCTGGTTTTTGGCACCCGATCACCGCCTGCGCGCCAAAATTTGCGTTCGATCCAAATCAAAACAGTCTCATGGGAGGTTGGCGAAGCTGCCAAAGCAGAAGATCTCCAAGGATTCATCGAAGAAGCTTCGGGAAATGCATCAGTTTGCTGTGACCAAAATGGTGCAATTTCAGCAGAAAACAGAGATTTCTTCAACTATAGATAATCACAAAACTGGTCCTGTCCACTCGATCTAACTTGGTGGAACAAAAATCCAAGATGCAACGAACATGGCGGACAAGGTAGGATACCTGGGAAAATTTGCAAAGTATTTGCAAAAACCTTTCACTTTGCTCAAGTCTTAACATCTCGATTTTCCGGCGAAAAGACCCCTCCCTAATCAAATGAGCACCAATGTAGCAGTTCTTGGAATTTGAGGCTGACAAAGGTCAGAGAGACATCCTGAACACCCTGCTTTTGAGTTTTCGTCATGGAATAAAGGATTTTATCCCGGTTGGAAAATTATTCAGAAAATTAGCACGCAAGCACATTTATGCCTAAAACGATAGCCCCTTGACTACCCTTCATAAAAAGAGTTCCAGAAAGAAATTCCGACCTGTCCACTCAATGCAACTTCGTAAAATTGTAGTGGGCATGTTTCTGAGCATGGCAGTGGTGTTCCGCGATTCTCCAGGAAAATTTGCAAGGTGCTCAATTTTCGCTTTTGAATATTACCATCTGACGGTACTTTTACTGTTATATGGCCTAGGCAAGCAAAGTCGGTGCTGTGTTTTCATATTGTTTTGCTATGCCTATTTAGGCCTCCTCGCATTAATTTGTTTAACGTTGAAAATAATTGCAGAGGGTGAACAGGATTGAACAGGTGGTAATTGTATCTCTTAAAATATAATGTGAAATGAGTATTTGACATGAAATAAACATCACAATTTAGAAAACCACACCTTCAAGGATGTACTGTTAAGTAAACACTCAGGCTTAGAGCCTGGAGATTAACTTGACCTTGGATTTTCTGCATTTTGTTTTGATTTTATGTCCATCAGAAATTTTAAGTTAAGTCAACCTGAAATTTGCAAATATAAAAATGATTTTATTTCTCAGTTAGGAAATTGCTGTTTTGTTTCTTTAACTCATCCATGTAAAAATCAGGAATACATTGTGTGTTTCTAATTTGGCCAACAGAGATAGAACTTGCTTTTAAATTTTAGCCAAGACACTGCCTCATTAGGAAGAAACTTAGATGAAAGTGATACAGTTTTCTGAATAACATCAATACCACCAAAATGCCTCAAAAGAACTATGTTATTATTGTATTCTGGTAGAAACACAATTCAGCATCTGCCCTATACATAGTATCTTCCACCCTGCTTTTTCTATTGATTTAAAAGTGAACTATTTGTTTGGATTCTGACAACCTCCATTCTTCCTTGAGGCATCCCTCAGTTTTTTATTGTTAGATGGATTATAAAATCAGCTTTATAGAGAGCCACCAAGTACTGTAAATCTGTATCAACAGTAGGATTCCCAAGCTATTCATACAGACGGCATGACGTCACAGCAGCGTTAAAAACACGACGCCATCTTGTTTTGGGGTAAATCTTCAGAAAATTTCAATAGGTTTCTATAGGAAATTTGCAAAAAGTTGCATAAAACAGCTCTTATATTTTCCCTTGCGATAGTGAATATGGAAAGGATATGTAGCAATCGTCAGTCAGACCCAAATCAATGAAATAATTGCACGAATAAGCTATTCTTCAAAGGAAACTATAAATTTAGGCCAAGAAAGCTGTGAGAAACTTGCCTTTGCGACGATAATATTGTAAACAGCGGCACAATCTCCCTCAGTTGTGAGTTGCTCGTCGCTTCTTTAAAGTCAACCTTCCTTTTCGACGTTCGCCTATCTCTCTACTAAAGTTTTTGAATAATTTGAGCAGCTTCCAAGCTTTTTGAATTTATTCATTGCGATAAATAAACGAGACACTCCCCGTTCGACGCTGTACTTTGTAATGGTCTCATTAGAGTGTCTCGTTTATTTATCGCAATAAATAAATTCAAAAGACTCGGAAACTGTTCAAATCATTCAAAAACTTTAGCAGAGAGATAGGCGAACGTCGAAAAGGAAGGTTGACTTTAAAGAAGCGACGAGCAACTCACAACTGAGGGAGATTGTGCCGCTGTTTACAATATTATCGTCGCAAAGGCAAGTTTCTCACAGCTTTCTTGGCCTAAATTTATAGTTTCCTTTGAAGAATAGCTTATTCGTGCAATTATTTCATTGATTTGGGTCTGACTGACGATTGCTACATATCCTTTCCATATTCACTATCGCAAGGGAAAATATAAGAGCTGTTTTATGCAACTTTTTGCAAATTTCCTATAGATTCCTATAGAAATTTTCTGAAGATTTACCCCAAAACAAGATGGCGTCGTGTTTTCGAGCGCGAATTGATCAAGTCACGTGACATGTCGTCTGTATGAATTCCAGGAACACAATTGAAAAATATCCCTCATTTTTTCCAGGGTTATCATTAACTGGTTTATGTGAGAACATTGGTATTCTCTTTGAATGGACCCTGTGGGTTTTGGCAACTCAGTCGATTTGAGAAGTGAAAGACTATTCTTTGAGCCATTTAGACATTGTTGTGATTGAGGTTTGAAAAGAACTCTAGATATCTTCCAAAGAAGAAGTAAAAATAAGAATTAATGGTTCAGCTACAACAGATATGTATTGAATCATCATCAAGTTATTATCGAATGTATAAAAAATGATAGACAAGTAAAATGCCTGTTAGTTAGAATTTCACCTTCTTTTTGTTACATTGAAGTTTATGTGACCTTGTATGGAAGTATAGAATCAATGAATTTAGTTACTTTTAATAAAATGTTGTTTCTTCATGAAATTTATGCTTTTATATTGAAATAAAATGATGAGAACAAAACTGCTGTGTCTTGTCTAGCTTTCAAGGTTGAATTTCCAGGTATGCAATCCTTGTTCCATCAAAAGATTAGAGCAAATGTTCTTTGAAATTCTGGAGGTGAATGGCAGTTCTTCCTACATCCCCACAATTGCTGTGGGGCCTGATAGTGCCAACTTAATTTCTAAGTAATTTTCTTGGCAAAGTACAAACATCGTTAGGATCGATTCGGGCTTAACATGGGTTTTCAAAACAGGAGCTTTTCGATACGAAAGGTCTTTCCACATTTCAGAAAGTGTTACGAAAAGCCCGATGTTTCGAAATGGCCGAATCGACCCTAGCAATGGGCCTAGGCGTACATTGTTGTTCTGCTTGAAATTATGGCTTTAGGTCAAAGAAAAGAAGTGCCAGCATATTATTGAATATATTCTCCAACTCAAACTAGCTTTCCACGATCTTTAAGAGGGCTTCTCAAGTGCTCAAGAGTGATTATCATTTTCTCACAGCTTCTTCGGTCAGCTTCGGAAGAAGCGGAAGCTGACCGGTTTGCGAACCTGGCCTCGTTTTCGTTTTACATGTGATGACTATGTTAATCATCATCATCAATTACGCTTTCCGTCTATAAAGACATTGCGCGGTCTACTATTAGTCTCCAAACATGTCTATTTTGTGCCATCTGTTCATGTTCTTTTACTTCCACAGTGTTGAAACTACCATCTCTGTTTTTTACTGCAGTCTTAAATTCAACTTTTTCCAGATCTTTTTCTATTTGCTTGAGCCATGTTAATTTTTGTCCACCTCTTGGCTTTTTACAGGGATTTTTTGCTTCCTTCAGTGACTTTCTTGCCGATGTGTCTTCTGGTAGTCTTAATAGGTGACCATACCATGTCAATCTTCTTTGCTTTACAGTTTGGCTCCATGGAGTTGAATTTGTCCTTTTATAGAGTTTATCGTTGCTGACTTTATCTTGCCAATTCAGATTCAAAATTCTTCTTATCAGTTTTCTTTGAAATATATCAATGGTCTCTTCATGTTTTTTTGTTAAAGTCCATAATTCGCAATTGTATGTGAATATACTTTCGACATGACTTTTAAATATTCTGAATTTCGTTTTTTGTGATGTTTTTCTGTTTTCAAAAATGTATTTTAGTTGGTTATATGTATTTGTGGCAAGTATTTTTCTTCGATTTATGTCTTTATCCGTGTCAAGTAAACTTCCTAAATATTTACAATTTTTCCAGCTTTTATCTCCTCCTCTTTTGATCACATATTCTTCAGATTTTGTTTCATTTACTAGTAGATTTTTCTCTTTCAATATTGATGGTACCTCTTTCTTCAAGTTTTCTACGTGACTATGTTTTGACTATGTTGTATTGTACCCATTTCTATGGTTGTACTCATGGTTCAGGACGTTAGAAGAGGCTTACATGCAGGCTTAACTGTCGTAAACAACAACAAAGTCGTGCAAAAGCTGCTGGTCAGTCATGGGTCTTTAAGGCCTTTAAGTCCCGAGATCCAAAACCAGCTCATTGCATTAATAGGATCAGCTATCAGGAAGGAGATAACCAACCGTGTCAAAGAAGCTGGTGCGTACTCCATAATCGCAGATGAGACCCCTGACACCAGCAAGAAAGAGCAGCTGTCCTTGGTGGTAAGATATGTCATGAAAGGTGTCGTAGAAGAACGTTTGCTTGCAGTAAAGACAGTTGATGAAACGGATGCAAAGACGTTGTTGAAAACAATTACAGAAGAGCTCCAGGAATGCGGAATTCCAATATCAATGCGTCGTGGCCAGTGCTATGACGGAGCAAGTAATGTTTCTGGCATCCATGCGGGTTTGCAACCCGGGGGGGAGGCACTTGACCTCAAAATGTACGGGGGTGTGCCTCTGAGATATTGAAATTTTCACCCTGTGTGGGAGCAATTTTTTTCAAATTGACTACCCTGTCTGGGAGCAAACTGGCAAAAAACAATAGCAAAATTGCAAATTCCTTGTCAAAAATGTGAAAAGGATACCCTGTTTGGGAGCAAAATCGCTAAAAACGATACCCTGTCCAGCGGCACATACCCGCTACAAAAATTATCGAAGTGCCCCCCCCCCCCGGGGTTTGCAAGCTCTTATGCGAAACCTTTCACCAACGGCGCTATACACCCACTGTTATGCACATGTCCTCAATTTAGTCATCGTGGATTCAATGACAAATAACAGAGTTGCGAGGGATTTCTTTGGCACATTGCAGAATTTATATGTGTTCATTGAAAACTGCACCAAACGCCATGCAATATTCGTTAAGTCTCAAGAGCAGTTAAACGCCTCGAATAATGCAGAGACAACCAACTGTCAGAAACCAGATGGGCATGCAGAGCTGACAGCTTCAAAGCCATATACCACACCATTGAATCTGTGGTTGCAACGCTGAAGGAGATGGTAAAGGTGGAGAAGAAGGCAAATATCTATGCAGAAGCAAAAGGCCTCCTTAGAAGCATCGACTTCGAATTCATTCTGGCACTTGAGGTAAGAATCAGATTGCGTTTCACTCATTCATTTCTAAATCACCTTCATGCATTTGTATGTTCTAAATTGGAAAAGAAATGTTTTGTTTTATTTTGTTTTATTTATTTTGTTTTATCTTGTTTCTCCCTCAGGTTCTCAAACCTATCCTGTTCCTCAGTAAAGGGGTGTCAGATAAACTGCAAACAAAAGACCTTGACGTTGTAACTGGATGTGAGAGAGTTGCAGATCTGCTCGAAGCAATCAAAGAGCTTCGTAATGAGGACAGGTTTGAATCCTTCTGGCAGGAAGACATGACAACATCAGACCGACTTGGCGTTGGACAGCATAGAGTAGAACGTCTTCGAAAAATTCCAAAGAGACTGGACGAGAATCAAGACACAGCTGTACACCTTAATGCAAAAGACAAAGTCAGGATCAATCTTAGTATATAACGCCTGTTCGATCGGCTAAGATTGTTCCATTGTGGTGGAATTAATCTGTCTGCCGTGTTATCATCTCCTGCTTCCCCTGCCCCCACGAGCTCGCTCTTCCTCCCCAAAAATCACGTCGAAAATGGAGGTAAGCCGAATTCATGTGAGAACTTGGGGGCAGCCACTTCCACTGGGGTGTTAGCGGGGAAACTTCTTGGCGATCGACCAATTCTCCGCATTGACGTAGGCTGAACGTCACGGAACAATGGTGGTGAGTCACTAACGACTCTTCATGAGGCCATCAAGGGTTGTCATCTGACAAAGTCGGTTTGTCAACAACAAACAATGCTGGATTGTCAACAACCTAGGGGCTACGTAACACCGACGTCACTTAGTAACCTCCACAAGGGCTCGCTTCCTCCGTAGGGGCAGCATCCAAACGAACAATGGCACCACTGACTGGGGCAGTCACGTGACTACACCCAATGTCATGTGACAAATTCTCCTTCGCAGTACCGAATGCCACCTCCAGAAAGTGATGTTCAAAGGGGGTAACCAATGGGGTTACCAAGAACACTCAGCCAAAATGGGGGGGTCACACCAAGTGAAGGATATGTTAGTTACTACAAATGTAGATGCTGGGTGATAACAGTGACATGGGTTGGGACAGTCACGTCCTGAGCCCCATGTCACGTGACTTGATTGGCAAGTTGCCAAAATGGGTCATGTGACTTGCACTATGGCACATTCCTGTCATGTGACTTGGCAACATCCCAACGGTCGTGACATCACTTCATTTTTAAACTTTTTTTACAAAACCGGCTCTTACGAGAGAGTAAAATATGGAAGTCAACAAGAAGTAGGTACGCAAATTAACCTGTGAAGCAAGAAGTCAAACTGCAGTCTTACGAAAGTAGGCGACCAACATGTAACTCCAGTTTCCTTCCAGCTACAAGGAAAACATAGGCCTACTTACGTTTGACTTCCATTCCGGCCGATTAATGAAATTCCCACCGCTACTTCCCTGACGAAAGTTTTTTCCAAGGGTAATGTCCTGTGAACACTTCAACAATTTTTGAACTTCAAGNGAAGTCAAACTGCAGTCTACGAAAGTAGGCGACCAACATGTAACTCCAGTTTCCCTCCAGCTACAAGGAAAACATAGGCCTACTTACATTTGACTTCCATTCCGGCCGATTAATGAAATTCCCACCGCTACTTCCCTGACGAAAGTTTTTTTCCAAGGGTAATGTCCTGTGAACACTTCAACAATTTTTGAACTTCAAGCACATCTCCTTATTCTTAACGCTAAACCTCACAACTCCCGTAACATCGAAAATTCTAAAGTTGCAACTTGCAACAGATTTGCAGATGATTTTATGATGCCAACAACATTAGGTAGGAAATGTTATCACGCCAAGATCATTAACTAGGAACTTCTCCCAACAACAATTGCCTTAAAGAAAGATAATATCATTAGTTTCTCATTACTTCAATTTATTATGAACACGTAAATACCTGCACAGATATTACCCTTCCCAGCATCCCACACTTACAAAGCGAAATATAAAAGTAAACTCCTATTGGCTAATTCCAAATGACCAAACCCATCTACCTTATACACATTGCCATTGGCTAATTTCAATCAGCGCACATCCCATAGTTAAGCTACTAATGACGAAAGCCATTTGTTATTGGCTAATTTCAACTGACCCAACCCATCTAAGTTACACACATTGCCATTGGCTAATTTCAATTAGCACACATCCCATAGTCAAGCTACTAATTATAAAAGCCAACTGTTATTGGCTAATTTCAAATGACCCAACCGATCTACCTTACACACATTGCCATTGGCTAATTTCAATTAGCACACATCCCATAGTCAAGCTACTAATTATGAAAGCCAACTGTTATTGGCTAATT
>REGM01000335.1:222754-234453 GCA_004194415.1 Aurelia aurita
TATAAACTATACACCATTCGATTCGTCAAAGCGAAAATTGGACCCTCCCCCCCTCTATGACCCCCCTGTACCCCCAGATAATTTTCATGTAAACCTCAATGAAATTTTTGCATTCTCGACATATTAATCTAACAAAGTATGTCTCAGATTTCCTTTACGTGTCTTAGCTTCAGAATAATTAATAAAACAATTTTGCCCTTCACCCCCTGGCCTCGTTTTGAGATTCATTCAAATATGTTTTATTAATTATTCTGAAGCTAAGACACGTAAAGGAAATCTGAGACATACTTTGTTAGATTAATATGTCGAGAATGCAAAAATTTCATTGAGGTTTACATGAAAATTATCTGGGGGTACAGGGGGGTCATAGAGGGGGGGAGGGTCCAATTTTCGCTTTGACGAATCGAATGGTGTATAGTTTATACGTCTTATTTCGTGTGTGCGACACTCAAGAGAGAAACGCCGAGAGTAGTCACTGAAGGGGTACAGTAACCTTAAACCAGCGGTAATGAAGCGATAAACAAAACAAATATGCGTGGATAGCTGACGATTTTCCAAGAGCTCCCTATTAGTAAGCACGCTCCTTCGTCGCGCGCAATAAAGATCTGAGCAACTGTGAGCCCCCACCCATGGCCATAACATTCTTTACAAATGAAATCGATACCGAATTCAAGTGAACCCATACCTTTGAATGGAATAATGCGCAAGCTAAAAAATCCATCCATTTCAAAGAATTGTCTGGACAAAGCATCAGGTTCATTGGAAAAGAATTCGACAGACGCAAATCATGGATATGATTCACATGCGTCTTTATAAAAGAAATTGTAAGCTCATTTTGCCCTATAATCAATCACTTATTTTCTACTTATGCTGTGCATTACTTTAGTTTTCACGTTCCATTCCAGTGTTCCATTCCAGTATTCTATTCCAGCGTTCGATTCCAGCGTTCGATTCCAGCGTTCGATTTCAACGTTCCATTCCGTGTTTTAAAGATAGCCTCTTGAGGTAGACTTTCGTCCCATCCTACTTTCAATTCACAGACTTCTTGAAAGATTCATTTTAGTGGAACAATAAATGGTGATAATAATCCTAGCGGATCAAAAATCCGCGTGGTTGTGCTCAAGATGAGCCGTTTTGTTACTTTCTCCTGCTCAGCGGTGCGGCGGTTGAATAGTTCGACAAGTCAAATTTCAATTAATCTTTTACGTGATCCTACCCTGGGTACCAGACTCTCAAAAACGCGATTCCAAGGGATACCGAGAACTTTGATTTCATTTTCAGTGCAAACTGCATTGGATGTGGATTTTGAAAACGTTTCATCGTCTTCTAAAACGATTTCGACTTTTTGCGACCAATTTTGAATCAAGACATGATTTTTCTGCATTTTTATTTTCTTTTTGAGTTTTTGTCAATTTTTGAACTTGATTTATCTATGCTGAGAAACGCTTTTTCAAGATCACCATTAAGTGCAATTTTTTTCATCCGAAATCGAAGCAATAGGTCAAATATGAACGGGGCTAAATTAGGCCCAGTTTCCAAACAATTGTTTAAGCTGACGTGTCCGTTTCGTTTCGAGCTCGCGTCGTATACTATGCGCAATTTCTTAGTGGCTCTGTCTTCTTTAAGAACTCCCCTGTGTGGAATAAAATGTGTGGAACCTGGAGTCCCTGAATCAGTTTCATCAACTTATTCAACAACTCCTGCTTCCGTTTGCTCTTTGATTACATTATCATCACTGGCGTACCCAAGGGAGGGGGGAATTAGGGGGGGGGGTCCGGACCCCCACTTTCCAAAATTATGATCCTTGAGATTCGCTCAAAAATGCGATAAATATGGTACCGAAGGGGGGGGGGGGGGAGTAGGCAGATCGGTCAAGAGATGGTCCTTGAGATCTTGAAAAGCAAGGAGACGATGGTTGGGTGAAGGCAAGGTACGGTTAGAAGGTTTTAGGTTTCCAAGAATGCTGGAACGATATTGGGAGAGGCGTTCTGAGACAAACAAGAAGGCGTGTCCTCAAAAATTTTCCTGGTGGCTTCGCCCCCAAACCCCCTCATTTCAATACCCCCAGTTATCTTAGCCTGGATCCACCCCTGGCTAGAAGGAATCCCTATTTGCCACCACTCTCAAAAAAATCTCGTGAAAGTGATTTGAAGAGCCTGTACCCCAACCTCTATAGATAATGCAAATTACAGCAACAATTCCTGTGACAATAGCATCTTGCAAAAGATGCCATTGACCGACTGGACAATTTGATCCTGTAAAAGCAATGAAAATAGACATTTCTTCCAATATTGAGCTATTCTCGCCGGATGTAAATCTCTGAAATTGAAAAGGAGCTACTCCCTTGGGATATTTCTAACCAATCTATATTCCCAAAGGGAATTTATAACATATAAAAACAATAAGCGCGACCTAGCCATTCTTCTTCAGCAACTCGCTCGATACTTAGCAAGAGCTGCGTTCAAAACTACCGTCGCTGCCAAGCTAGTTGATTTGGAAAATCTGGAAAATCTAGGCCATAGCTCAAATGAGAGAAGCTCATCAAGTTCGAGTAGCACGGTCATACACAATGCCTTGGCAAATGGCGATGCAGCGCAGGACGAAGCAATTCCTCAACAGAATATGGCCCAGTGAACGTGCCCCAGCAAAACGTTACACAGGCAGTTGTCGAAGCAACAACAGTGCAGCCCATGAGTAATCTTATCCTTTCTAAAAAAAAAATTTATCTTCAAGTATTAGTTGACCTCGTATTATTGAAGTATATTTTGTTATCGTTTTACCGGCTAAGGCTAACTTTATATCAATTAGCATTGCAGGAGACCTGTTATTTTTGAAGTATAATAACAAATGTGGCACTGCAAAAGACCTGTTTAATTTCTATATTATGTGGAATTGCAGAAGACCTACCCTATTACATTTCAAATATCATAAAAAATGTGGCACTGCAAAATACCTGTTAAAATTTCAATATTTTGTGACATTGCAGGAGGCCTACCCCTATTACATTGTGTAATATCATAAAATGTGGCACTGCAAAAGACCTGTTAAATTTCAATAATTTGTGGTATTGCAGGAGACCTACCCTATTACATTTTGAAATAACATAAATGTGGCACTGCAAAAGACCTGTTTAATTTCAATATTGTGTGGCATTGCAGAAGACCTACCCTATTACATTTTGAAATATCATAACAAATGTGACACTGCAAAAGACCTGTTTAATTTCAATATTTTGTGGAATTGCAGAAGACCTACCCTATTACATTGTGAAATATCATAAAATGTGGCACTGCAAAAGACCTGTTAAATTTCAATATTTTGTGGTATTGCAGGAGACCTATCCTTGTGTGAATCATGAATTCTTAATGTGGCACTGCAACAAACCATAGCATGCTCGATTTTAAGATTCCAACCTCATATTCACGTTTTCACGAATTTCGCGAATTTGTGTATTTCGGCTAACCCATCTAGGATAATAAAATGATTTTGCGAGTCATTTTACTCTTAGGTTCCCCCTCTTTTAACGTTTAGTATCGATCATATAACCGTTAATCTTTGCGACTATTATAATTACGGAATCCTCCCCCTGTTTTTGCTTGCAGAGCCCCTATATTTACGCTAATTCTAGACCATGCTTAGGTTTCCCGTCGTAAGTCGTTAGCAATAGGATTATATCATACAGATAACCACGAATTTTTGCGGATCGTACCATCGCAGAAGACTCCTTCTCCCTTTTACCAGTAGGTTCCCCTATGTTCCACAGCTTAAAAAAATACATTTCATGATTAGGTTTCCCATCTTTATATTTTGGTTCTTCTAAAAAATGACCCTTAATTTTCGTACCCCTACAGTTACGGAATGTGCCCACTCGCTTTTGGTTGATGGCTTTTGCATAATTCCTTCACCATGCTTAGAATCCTCACCTTTAGACTCAATTTCAAATAGTTTCCGAGATTTTTTCGGGATTTCAACCGCTGCAAAATGTATACCAACTGATGCCGCTTTTTCACGACTTCGTAAATTTTCTATTTTAAAACTTTGCTCTTCCCAAACCCATTTACCCCCCCCCCCCCGCTGTTTATGACATACCTTAGGGTTTACTTGTTAACGATAAAGAAAAAGTCTGTTATTTTGCAGGATTTCTCGTGATTGTAATGTTGTATTGTTTTACCAACTCCTGTTGATTATCGATGACCTTTTTTCAACGGATGATCTTTTCTAACTAAAAGCAACGCAACATTTCCTATCTGAAAATATCATATTTTGTTTATTGAAACATTTAAAAACTAAAGAGCTAGTATTTATCCTCTTTCCCCAGCCTCACAATAGTATTGTCGAAGTGCTAAAAAGAGTGGAAGCTATTAATTAATGAGATTACAATGATTTGTTTCGGATATTAACTCTTGAATCTATGTGTTTGACTCGAGTTATTTTTCCGATCTCGGTAAGGCACAGTATGTCTGGTTCCTTCAGGTAGCAACCGACTCAAAAGACGCTTTTAAAGATAGTTTGTTATAAACACAATTTTATGATGAACGCCTTTAAAATGTTACGATTGCTACCCCCTTTTCCTCCTTCACAGTCACTCGGGGGCTTAACTAAAGGCCTTAATACACGGCTCTAAGCTGCTAGTTCTGGGTGACTGGGTTGGGGGTCTCAAATTTTCTTCTGAAACATTGTGATTCACGGTCACTTTCATTTTCGCCTCCTCTGGTCTACAAGTCGACAAACAATGTTCCAGGCGAAGCTTGTAGATCTTCTGCATTCAAAACGTAAAAAGAAAAGCAAAATAGATTATTGGTGTGATCCAGAAGGAAAAGCCTCCGGCCCAACCACCCAGCAACTCGCTAGCACTTCTTGGTATCCCATATATTCAGAGATTCCCCACCAAGTAGGTTGGAAAAGCGTGAATATGGCCTTATACTACACTCAATGCGAGAAAGTGTTCTCTAAAGACCTTGCTAGCTCTGTTTCAGCGGATTCGTCTTCTGCAAAAGCCTTACTACTTGGGAAGAACTTTAGAAAAAGGAACGCTTTGGATAAGACTTGAAGGGGCTCCGTCTCCAAGCTGTAGCAAATCTGTAGACACCATTGTTTTAGGCACGTGTCCATTGTCTTCTGCAGTTTGTTTGGTGGTTTCAACTGCTTCAACCAAGCCATCGAAAAGTGACCTTTAAAATCCACTTATATCTAAGCAATCGGTAAATTATCGTTTTGACCGAAATTTGGAGACGAAGCCCCCTTTTAAACCAATATTCAAATAAAACACAAAGTTAGTTTTCTTAACAGTGGCTCCTAGTCTACTTGAGTGATGGAGTATATATATCATTGTCCTAAATAACGCAGTTTTCTTTCATCTTTCCTTATTCTTATGATTTCTCCTTGGGATATTCAGATTGTAACCTCCGAAGCACTCTCCATATCTTAGCCATTTGAAAGGAAGAGAGTGAAAACCGGTGAGAATATATCACTATTCTCGCCGGATGTAAATCTCTGAAATTGAAAAGGAGCTACTCCCTTGGGATATTTCTAACCAATCTATATTCCCAAAGGGAATTTATAACATATAAAAACAATAAGCGCGACCTATCCATTCTTCTTCAGCAACTCGCGAGATACAGCAAGAGCTGCCCACCACTCCTCCCGCAGCGACGGTTTCCAGCTCTCTACCTTTCAAATAGCGAACCTCCTTCGCACTCTCCATATCTTAGCCATTTGAAAGGAAGAGAGTGAAAACCGGTGAGAATATATCACTACCAGCATTGAATCATTTCGTAGTAGAGCTAAGGAAGGTAATTTTGTAATTCGTACTTGATATGCTGAACTGTTTTTGTTGAATATGAATTAATTTTTATTTTACTTCTAAAGATCTCTATTCGTTCCTTGGATTGATTTGCAATGATGGGTATCAATTTTCTATGCAAAGTTTACAAAACGTTCTACCTATTTTGTATTAATTGCAGCCACGTTTATGAAACAAAATATAACTAAAAGGGCGTAGCCCTCATTTTCCGAGCGTCTGAAGGGCGTGGTCACTAAAAATTTTCTGAGGACTTCGCCCCCAGACCTCCTTACTTCTCAAGTGCTGCGTACGCTCTAGACTCAATACATGTCGCAGTTTCGCTCTTTGACTGAACTGATAACGCTACAACTATCATTGCCGATTGAGATTTTGACCACTTTTACAGCTCTAGGGAAATAAGGCCCTCACTGCAGCGACAACAACAACAGCAATTCAATTCAATTCAATTAGATGAGCGTAAGTTAAGGGCCTTATGCAGTGAGGCTACGTACGCTCCTGATTATCATACTCTTCCAACACATCAGGCTGGACATTTGAGACGTGAAAATAACGATTCTAAGCGTTTCTTTGCTACTATAAAATTATCAGGTATTACTGGGTGATCATCTTTAAAGGGAAGAGAGATTTGATATCTACCCTCACTACTTCTGATTGAACTCAATTTCATCCTTTAACGGGTTTTCTTCATTTTGGGGGTCAAGATCCGTTTGGTGTCATTTTATACCCAGTGTTTCATAGTCCCAAATTCATGTATTTCCTCCTTAATTTCTTGATCTTTGTCGATTACAACTGCCCCTGTTTCCAATACGTGAGCTACAGTTAAATGTGTTGCGTCGTTATTTTGTGAAGTCAATTGCATCATGGGACCGCTCCAAACATAACCAAATCTGGTAAGTGTTGCAACAGGAGCTAATGGATCCCCCCCAAACCAGGTGATCTAATATGAAACACCAGTAAAAGTCAGCACCAATCATGAGATTTATTTCACAATTTTGACTTCCGTCTCCACTATCAGCTAGGGCGAGCCCCCTTAAGTGCGGATAAATTACTTTTGCTTGATCAATAGTCAGTTTTGCTATAGGGCTACAAATCGTGTCCACAACAAATGCATGCACAAAAACAGTAACGTTATCTCTTCCTTTAACAGCTAATTGCGCCAAATCACAGTTTTTTATAGTGCCTTGTTCATTACCGAACTCTTTGATCAAAATTTGCCCAGTCGAAATGGTTGGTAGTTTTAAATGATCTCTTAATTTCGTGGTTATGTAAGATTTTGGGAGCATGAGTCCAAAATCAACCTGATATTGTATGTTTCTGCTTCATTGTTTACTGGATAAACTTGTGATTTTGCTGTTTGCAACAGTACTGTGTTATTCTTCGCATCCTGTACAGTAAAGAAATTTGTACTTGCAGGAGTTGGTTGTCGTCTCACCTCTGAATTCACTTGCACGCTTCCACGGGGCAGGGGATGGGATGTGGCTGTGGCTGTGGCTGTGGCTGTGGCTGTGGCTGTGGCTGTGGCTGGGTTTAGAATTGAGGCTGGGGACGGGTCTGGAAATTTCTGCTTGTCATGTTACTTGATCCACACACAGCCCATGGTGTCTTCCTTTGCATTTATAACACTTATTCTGTGGATTACAATTCTTGCTGTTGTGTCCACCTTTCAGGCATACAAACCATTTTCTTTTTTCTTGCAAGATCTTGTTCCTAGCGTTTGGGTCAGTGACCGCAGTGCAACTCGAAGAATAATGCTGTAATCCACGAAAAAGGCAAATTGGTATTCCATTGACTGATTCCAATGACTGCGACTTGAATTCGATACTGATGACAGTTTTGATGTTTTGCTTCCACCAATGGTTGCAAAGATTCAACTCTTTACCAAAGGCTTTTAATACTCCTTGAAGATCCCACTCATCAGACAATTCTCGACTTGGTATCAAACGTAAATCTGTTGGGATTTTCTTCATGATGATTGGAGTTAATAGTGTCCCATAATTGTCCATTGATACACCAATTCCTGTGAGAGTGCGCACTACTGCTTCAGTTTTATCAAACAAAGTTCTCAATCTGCGTAAATCGTCAGCAGATTCAATTTTCGGTAAATCTACAAGAGTATCCAAGTGTTGTGAAATAGCGAATTGACGATCCCCATATCTCTGCTGCAAAATTTCGTTTGCTTCTTTGTAGTTCTGGTTGGTGATCGATAGTCCTGCGATTGTGTTTGCCGCTTCTCCGTATAAGGATGTCTTCAGAAATTTCAATTTGTCTACATCCGCGAGACCTTCATGTTGATATATGGTAGACGAAAAACTATCCCAAATGGGGTCCATTGTGCTGGATCTCCGGAAAATTGAGTGAGTGAAAATTTTGGCAACTTAACTTTTCCTAATTCTCTTCCATTTGCGTGCGAAATCGTGTTGAGATATCAGGAATGCATTTGCCAAGGTTAAAACAACAAAGAGCTTTGGGATTGACAATATCTCTAGCTACTTTATGAAGCTTGCTTTGCCTTATATTGAAAACTCCCTGGCTTTCTTGTTTAATACATCCATTGAAACAAGCCAGTTTCCAGATTCATGGAAAGTAGCTAGAGTTACTCCAATTTTCAAAGATGGAGACAGGACTGAAAAGTCTAACTATCGCCCAATATCAGTCTTACCTGTCATCTCAAACCTCTTTGAAAAACTTGTTTTCGACCAACTGTACCAGTATATGAAAGAAAATGGTCTCTTTACATCTGACCAATCGAGTTTTCTGCGCCTTCATTCCACACTATAACTTGTTTGCTCAAAATGAGCGATGACTGGTACAATGGGCTTGATCTTGGTAAGCTTGTGGGATTAGTATTTATTGACCTAAAAAAGGCATTTGATACTGTTGACCACGATATTCTCTGCAAAAAGCTTGAACTTTATGGCGTTCAGCAGCGTGAGCTGTCTTGGTTTAGGTCTTACCTATCCAACCGCAAACAGTTTTGTAGGGTTAACGGTGTCGATTCAGACGTTGGAGACATAGAAGTTGGAGTTCCGCAAGGTTCATGCCTTGGCCCCCTTCTCTTTCTCGTCTATATCAATGATCTCCCCCAGGCTGTCCGAGATTCCTCTGTGACCATGTATGCTGATGATACCAGTCTGTGCCATCAGTCTCACGATTTGACTCAGCTGAATGAGGCTATAAACAGTGACCTTGGGAAACTGGATACTTGGCTACAAGGCAACAAGCTCTCCTTGAATGTTGCAAAAACTCATTCCATGCTTATTTCCACTAAGCAGAAACATAACAAACTCAAAAGTCGAAATGAAAAGTTTGAATTAAAAATACGCGAAAATGAGCTCGATGTAGTCCAAAAAACAAAATACCTTGGTGTGCAAATTGACTGCTCTTTGGATTGGAAAGAACAAATCAAGGCAGTTTCTACCAAGGCCTCCAGGGCAATCGGCTTTTTAAAACACGCAAAGTCCTTTCTGCCAAAGGAAAGTTTGAAAACCCTCTACACAGGCATTGTGGAGCCCCACTTTAGATACTGTTGTTCTGTTTGGGGATGTGCTGGTTCTACAAAAAATAACCAGTTGCAAAAGCTTCAAAATCGTGCTGCTAGAATCATAACAAATAGCAGCTTTGATACCCCAAGCAGACCACTTATCGAAGAGTTGGGCTGGAAGACCATCGAGGAACTCATTGGCAATGAGTCTAAAACGATGGTCTTCAAGTCGCTCAATGATCTGGCTCCACAATACTTGTGTAACCTCTTCACCAAAAACTCGAAATGCTCCTCTCGTAGCCTCCGTAATACCGTGACTGATTTAAGGTTGCCAAAGAAAAACTCAGCAAATGGGCTAAAATGCTTTTCTTTCCGGGGGCAAAACTATAGAATAGCCTTCCCGCTGAGTCCAAGACGGCATCCTCCCTAAATAGTTTTAAAAAATCTATCTAGGGTTGAACTTTTTCTTTTGATTATAAATAATATATAATTGTAAATAGGTTTTTAACATTATGGTTTTTTATAGTCTAATGTATCATTATTTTAATTGTATATTATAATTAGGTGTTTATTGGAGGGCCCCTTGAAAACCAGCTTTTGCTGAAGGGCAACCGTCCTTAAAAGATTGAAATATGAAATATGTGACTGAAGTTAAGCTCAGGCGAGTGAGGTCAAACTCTGGATGGGCGACCTCGGAGGCCTGACCCGGGGACTGACTTCGCAACTCACTTCGCCGTCCTCGGAAGGGACGTTAAACTAGGGGTCCCATGCCTGGATGCGGCATGCATAGTGGGCCTAAATTAGCTTTAAGCAGCTAAAAATCCTGACAGCCTACTTAAGAAAAATAACTGACTGACTGACTGACTGAAATAACGGGTGATAGATTGTTCCGATCAAAATACTCTTTCGATGTTGAAAAATCAACCGAAAATGAGAACTTATTGCACCTTTAAAACTGCATTTGAGATTAAAATGTATTTCTAGTATGAAGAATGTCGAAAAAAGAACTTTACTAAGCAAATTTAGGTTATCTGATCATCGTTTAGAGGTAGAGGTCGGCAGAAATCATAGACAAAAAAAAATGTAGAAGGAAGAATATGCCCTAAATGCAACATTTTAGAAGATGAAATTCACTGCCTTGTGGCATGCAATATAAATAATGACATCAGGGAACAATTAATGGAGCTAATCCAGCGTCGGCATCCTCTGTTTAGACGCATGAATACGAAAGATAGTTTCAATTATATAATGCAGAATGACGACGATAAATTGTGTCCATTGATACAAAGTTTCATTGTGAATTGTCTAACAGCATCTTACGATCTAAAATATTCGCTTAAACTCAGCCCCAAATGTACAACCTTTATGATTTGTTTTGTTTTTAGATTGTAGTCACGTTTTTTTTTTTAGATTAATGTTATTGTTAATTGTTATATTATTCATTGTGTTGTATTTAGTTCCTCAGTAGCTGCTTAAAGTATATATAAAGTATACAAGTTGTCTTCTATTGATGGAAAAAGACAATCAATACAAGTTGATGGAAAATTAAATCTGAAATCTGAAATCTGAAATATGTGCGATAATTTAAATTTAAGGATTTAAAATTTTGAAGGATTGATGAATTTAAAACGTAAAAATAAAAAAAACGAGTAACAAAAAAGCGAAGAAAAGAAAGAAGAACAGAAGAAAGAAGAAAACAAATAAAAAACACAACAAAAACGTCGTTTTAAGTCCTGCACGTTGTGAAGATTGTGCTCAGCGTCAGCGAAAGCTGAAGCGGACTTTGGGCAGTCTGGCTCCCTGACGCCTTTTTTGACTAGGGGGATTGGGCTCCACGGAAGTTCCCTGGCGTTCAGGACTCTCACTCGAACGCGGTCAAGTTGACGCAGTTGACGCAGGCTGGACTTTGGGGGCAAGGCCTTAATGTATGGGAATTCTAATGTCCCGAAACATATACTTATAGGGTGTCTATAGTGTATATAATTATAAGGTCCCGAAACATATAATGTGTGTAATATGTATATAGAGTGTATATAGAATGTATATAGTACGTATAGAGTGTGAACAGGTGTGTAAAGGTGTGTAGTGTGTATATGAATATTGTAGTGAATCCTAGGCGATATCCTTGCACAACCGTGTTTATAGTGGATACAAGTGAATAGAGTGTGCACAGGTGTGTACAGGTGTGTATAGGAATATTGTAGTGAATCCTAGGCGATATCCGTGCACAACCGTGTTTATAGTGGATAGAAGTGAATAGAGTGTGCACAGGTGCGTACAGGTGTGTATATGAATATTGTAGTGAATCCTAGGCGATATCCGTGCATAACCGTCTTTATAGTGAATAGAAGTGAATAGAGTGTGCACAGGTGTGTACAGTTGTGTATAGGAATATTGTAGTGAATCCTAGGCGAT
>REGM01000335.1:237790-252432 GCA_004194415.1 Aurelia aurita
TTTTCAATGACCATTTGATCATGTTTTACCATGTTTTACCATGTTCGACAATCTTTTTTACAAAGTGTCAACAAACGTTTTAAACTCTCGGTTTTCTGTTGATATTTATGATAAGAGCCAACGTAGAACTATAGGTATATGTTGATCAAAAAGCCTTCAAAGTGCTCTGATGACAATATTTTTCAATGACCATTTGATCATGTTTTACCATGTTTTACCATGTTCGACAATCTTTTTTACAAAGTGTCAACAAACGTTTTAAACTCTCGGTTTTCTGTTGATATTTATGATAAGAGCCAACGTAGAACTATAGGTATATGTTGATCAAAAAGCCTTCAAAGTGCTCTGATGACAATATTTTTCAATGACCATTTGATCATGTTTTACCATGTTTTACCATGTTCGACAATCTTTTTTACAAAGTGTCAACAAACGTTTTAAACTCTCGGTTTTCTGTTGATATTTATGATAAGAGCCAACGTAGAACTATAGGTATATGTTGATCAAAAAGCCTTCAAAGTGCTCTGATGACAATATTTTTCAATGACCATTTGATCATGTTTTACCATGTTTTACCATGTTCGACAATCTTTTTTACAAAGTGTCAACAAACGTTTTAAACTCTCGGTTTTCTGTTGATATTTATGATAAGAGCCAACGTAGAACTATAGGTATATGTTGATCAAAAAGCCTTCAAAGTGCTCTGATGACAATATTTTTCAATGACCATTTGATCATGTTTTACCATGTTTTACCATGTTCGACAATCTTTTTTACAAAGTGTCAACAAACGTTTTAAACTCTCGGTTTTCTGTTGATATTTATGATAAGAGCCAACGTAGAACTATAGGTATATGTTGATCAAAAAGCCTTCAAAGTGCTCTGATGACAATATTTTTCAATGACCATTTGATCATGTTTTACCATGTTTTACCATGTTCGACAATCTTTTTTACAAAGTGTCAACAAACGTTTTAAACTCTCGGTTTTCTGTTGATATTTATGATAAGAGCCAACGTAGAACTATAGGTATATGTTGATCAAAAAGCCTTCAAAGTGCTCTGATGACAATATTTTTCAATGACCATTTGATCATGTTTTACCATGTTTTACCATGTTCGACAATCTTTTTTACAAAGTGTCAACAAACGTTTTAAACTCTCGGTTTTCTGTTGATATTTATGATAAGAGCCAACGTAGAACTATAGGTATATGTTGATCAAAAAGCCTTCAAAGTGCTCTGATGACAATGTTTTTCAATGACCATTTGATCATGTTTTACCATGTTTTACCATGTTCGACAATCTTTTTTACAAAGTGTCAACAAATGTTTTAAACTCGGTTTTCTGCTGAAAATGATGGGCCAACGCAGAACTGTCGGATAGTTGATCAAAAACCCTTCAAAGTGCTCTGATGACAATGTTTTTCAATGACCATTTGATCATATTTTACCATGTTTTACCATGTTCGACAATCTTTTTTACAAAGTGTCAACAAATGTTTTAAACTCTCGGTTTTCTGTTGAAACTGATGGGCCAACGTAGAACTTAATCGGATATTTGATAAAAAAGCCTTCAAAGTGCTCCGACAAATTGTTTTTCCGTGACCATTTGACCATGTTTTACTATGTTTTACCATGTTCAACAATCTTTTTTAGAAAGTGTCAAAAAATGTTTTAAACTCTCGGTTTTCTGTTGAAACTGATGGACCAAGGTAGAAATTAATCGGATATTTGATAAAAAACCTTCAAAGTGCTCCAATGACAATGTTTTTCAATGATCATTTGACCATGTTTTACCATGTTTTACCATGTTCAACAATCTCTTCTACAAAGTGTCCAAACTGTTTTGAACTCTCGGTTTTTATGTTGAAAATGATGGGACAACATAAGAACATCGGATATTTGATCAAAAAACCTTCAAAGTGCTCCAATGACAATGTTTTACCATTTTACCATGTTTTACCATGTTTTACCATGTTCAACAATCTTTTTTACAAAGTGTCAAAAAATGTTTTAAACTCTCTGTTTTCTGTTGAAACTGATGGATCAAGGTAGAAATTAATCGGATATTTGATCAAAAAACCTTCAAAGTGCTCCAATGACAATGTTTTTCAATGACCATTTGTTGGCTATAAAAAAAAATTGTATTTGCTCAGTGTCAGTACCGTAGCCACATACCGTTCGTACATTCTTAGGTTTCTCTCGTAGGAAAAACAAAAAATCACAGTACCCCAAAACATCAACATCGTAGCTATCATATGAAGTATGCCGCGCAGTGCCACTGCACCCTGGATCTGAACGCTGTCAGGTTTTAAACAATTACACAGTCATATTTGATCTTTGCATGGTAACGCAAGCTATTCGTCCCACATTGTGCCTAGAAGAATGACTTTTGACTCGAAAGGAAAGTATTTTGTAATTTGGTTTATACTATAGGGTATATAGTAGATATAGTTCGTTCTCTCATACCAGTGTGTGTTCTGATTTGGTGTAATTAGTAACACGATGATCCAAAATAAAAAGTAAACGTAGGAATGAACAAAACTTTCAGAGACAGCATCAACAAGAATATAAATATTTAAAAGATATGTACAACGTCTATTTAAATCCATGAGTGGCCTAGAATGACCCAATTCTTGATAATATAGCCTAACTTGGCGCAAATCTCAACTCTAACAAAACTCCAAACACTATGTCATGTTTGCTTTGTAACTTATGTTCTCAATTTACTTCGACATACGAAGTTGCAGACATGTACTTCGACATACGAAGTTGCAGACATTTTTGCATTTTTGCAGACGGTAAACATTTCTTTCTCAACACAAGCTGGGACACATCTGCCACTCTGCAGCTCCATAGGCTTTGGGGGTATCCATGGTCGTCAGTGTTCCAGGGACTATGGTCGGCGCACCAGAATCTTGAAGCTCCTAGTATTAGCATAAATTGGCAGGAGCTTTTTGCCATGGTAGTAGCTTGTAGCATATGGGGCCACTCCTGGTGTCAAAAACGGGTATTTTCCTACTGTGAAAGCGAAGCTGTAGTCACAATCGTGAACACAAAGCGGTCTAAATGTCCAAAAATTATGCATTTAGTTAGAGTAACGACTCTTCTGACCGTGCAGAATAAAATTTTATTTTAAGGCAAAACATGTTACTACTAGCATCAGGAGGGTACAACCCTCACAACAATTATGCTGATGATAATACGCTAGCTTACTTTTCCAAGTCCTTGCCAGATCTTGTCGAGGTTTTGGAAAATGAAGCAGGTAACGCTCTATCTTGGCTCGAACAAAATGGAATGATTGCTAACCCTGACAAATTTCATGCACTCTTTGTCAAAAAAGATCAAACAAATACTTGTGGAATAAAACTTGACTTTTCGGGAAAATCTATCCAGTCTGAGGAGAACGTTAAACTCCTAGGTGCAACACTGGATTATAAATTGAACTTTGATCAACATATATCGAATATATGCAAGAAAGCTGCATCCCAACTAAATGTCCTAAAACGACTTAAGTCTTTCATTGGTTTTGCGGAGAAGGAAATTTTGGTTCAGAGTTTTGTATATTCGAACTTTAACTACTGTCCTTTGGTTTGGTACTTTTCATCTTCAAAATCGTTGCAGAAAATTGAAAAGATACAGGAACGAGCGCTGAGATTCCTACATAATGATCATGTAAGCTCCTATAAAGACTTACTCCTCAAATCAAATAGATGCACAATGCTTGTTGCTCGTCAAAGGACACTTTGTATCGAAATTTTTAAAACATTGAAAAACCTGAATCCATCATTCATGCATAACATCTTTAGTTTTAGAACTTCGAATTATTCGTTGCGAAATCCGAACAACTTGAATCATTTTCGGCCAAATCAAGTAACGTTTGGTTCCAACAGCCTTAGTGCCATGGGACCTCAGATATGGAATTGTCTGCCGAATGAATTAAAATCAGCTGACAACTTAAATAGCTTCAAAAATATAATAAAACAATGGGATGGCCCTACTTGTAAATGTAACGCTTGTCAATTCGAAGATATCCTATAAATTTTGACCATATATTGTCCATTTGGGTTTGAATATTTAACTTATCTATTAATTAATTTATTTCTTTATTTATTCATTTGTATATTCGATTTAGATTAGTTGTATATATGTATATATGTATAGCTAGGTAAAAATCGAATTAAAATAAGTTGACAAACAAANTATTCGTTGCGAAATCCGAACAACTTGAATCATTTTCGGCCAAATCAAGTAACGTTTGGTTCCAACAGCCTTAGTGACATGGGACCTCAGATATGGAATTGTCTGCCGAATGAATTAAAATCAGCTGACAACTTAAATAGCTTCAAAAATATAATAAAACAATGGGATGGCCCTACTTGTAAATGTAACGCTTGTCAATTCGAAGATATCCTATAAATTTTGACCATATATTGTCCATTTGGGTTTGAATATTTAACTTATCTATTAATTAATTTATTTCTTTATTTATTCATTTGTATATTCGATTTAGATTAGTGTATATATGTATATATGTATAGCTAGGTAAAAATCAAATTAAAATAAGTTGACAAACAAACAAAAAAACTATGCAGGTCACAGCTTTCGAATAGGTGCCGCCACATCGGCTGCTTCCGCAAACATGCCATCATGGCTGATAAAAGATCTAGGACGTTGGACATCGGATTGTTATGAAAGATACGTTAGAACTCCGTCCGAGACACTTATAAAAGCATCAAAAGCTTTGGTAGCATGATATAATAAATGCTAACTGTTTCCCAGGTTACTACAGAACAACATTTTGACAGTGTTACCCAAACCAGTTTTAACAATTACGATAACAGCTTTACAATCTACGGATTTTCTTGTCTTGGGGATTGCGCAGGCGCAATTGTGGGAGGCAATTGTCCTACACCGGGCCTAATTTTGCCTAGACTTCGAAAATTCGCATATAATTCTTGCAAGGATTGTGTTTTAGCCCCGTTGAATTGACATTTACCCAGTCAAGGGGAACATTTTTCTTAAATCCCATCAGATAGGCTGAGGGGATTTGCAGGCACATCCGTGAATGGACCCTTACCCATTTCGGACACCGCCTGAAAAATATATAGATTGTTTCTCGGATTGTTTTCTGAAACCCCATAGGCTAGACCCATACCTAGCTGGCCCACCGCGAATGGACCCTTACCCATTCCGGACTCCGCCTGAAAAATTATAGATTGTTTTCTCAAACCCCATAGGCTAGACCCATACCTAGCCGGCGGGGCAGGCCCACCGTGAATGGACCCTTACCCATTCCGGACTCCGCCTGAAAATATATAGATTGTTTTCTCAAACTCCAAAGGCTAGACGTAGCTGACGGGGCAGGCCCACCGCGAATGGACCCTTACCCATTCCGGACTCCGCCTGAAAATTCTAGCTGCGATGTAGATAGACCCGTACCTGTCCTGCATCGTCGGCAACCTAGTGGACAATTGCCGCCTTTGTTGCGTCTCCAACACCTCCATTTAACTAGAACGTAGACGTAATTGTAACAAGTAGATTTTTAATGTTAGATGAAGCTTGGAAAGAATTGCTTATCCCTTTGTTTTATTCTGTAGGGTATACACAACAGAGAGCCGAACTTAGGCCCTTAGGCCAATGTTTTTGTGACTAAGACCAAATTAAATTAGGATTTAGTCTTAAGCCTTATTTCTCAATTAAAAAAAAATCAGGTAACAATTGGCTTTGCACTATGATGGAAATTTTGAATTTTCGATGCTAAGCATCTATTAGAGAGCATTATTATAAGTCGATAGTTTTCATATCATTGGAAAGCAATGACTGAGCTGAGATTTTACTGTTTGAAAATTTGATTATATTGAGCCACGCACTTATACCGGTTGTCCCAAAAAAAGGTATACAGATTTGGTCAGCCCTAACGATCAGAATTTAGCATGAATCAATCCGAAATCATTTTTAAAATATTACTCGATAGTTAACTTGAACATACCTTGTTTGTCGACATTGGTGTTTTGAAAGTAGATATATTAATCTTCAAAGGACAAGTTTGCCTCCACCTCCAAACCAGAGCTTTGGCGTTTTGGCCCAAGCAAATTCTTAAAACACAGCGAATAAGTCAACAATAGACTTGGAAAAATTTGTACCAGGAGGAGAAAAATTAAAAACTGCACAATAAATGCGTTTCACAAAATTAATTTACGTGTTGCTTATCACCAAGGGAGCTCCGAAGTAAACTTTATTCATTTTAAGTGAAACAAATTGTGGATATTGCTTAGGCCAAAACGCCAAAGCGCTGGTTGGGAGGCGGAGGCAAATTTGTCCTTTGAAGATTTGTATCTCTAATCTCAAAGCACCTATGTCAACAAACAAGGTATCTATGTTCAAGTTAACTATCGAGTAATGTTTTAAAAATGATTTCGGATTGATTCATGCTAAATTCTGATAGTTAGGGTTGACCAAATCTGTATACTTTTTTTTGGGACACCCGGTAGTTTTAGCGAAAGCCTACGGAAGATAGTTATCGGCAATTCTTGTTTTGAGATTAAGATTGTAACTTGTGGCACAATTCTCCAATTTAAGTTAATCCCTCAGCCAGACAACGGAGTTTAAATTTTTTAAATCGATTTTATAGTATTTATTGTACAATTTTTCAAACAGTAGATGCATTTTTCTGACTCAACCTGTGATAAAAATATTGCAATTGTTTATGATACCGGATGAGCCAGAAAAAGTTCTCACATCTAAAAAATCATAGCACCGAAATTAGTGGATTCGTTGGAATGAATCGATTTCTGCTTGATAACCGGGATATTCATGCATTTTTGTAATTTTTACTGCGTTTTTATGACCGCTGGAAATATATGTAAATTCGACTTAATGAAAATTCTTTTTCTAAACATATTTGAATGAATCTCAAAACGAGGCCAGGGGGTGAAGGGCAAAATTGTTTTATTAATTATTCTGAAGCTAAGACACGTAAAGGAAATCTGAGACACAGTTTGTTAGATTAATATGTCGAGAATGCACAAATTTCATTGAGGTTTACATGAAAATTATCTGGGGGTACAGGGGGGTTATAGNGGATGACAATAACAGTACGGACGCGGAAGAAATGGCCTCACAAATGGCATGTAAATTAGGCCGTTTTAGTTAGACTATCTTAGTTCTCTTATTTTATCTTGCTTTCATACAAGCTTCAGTGAAGTGTGTTCATGTAATCAGAAATGGTAATATCTGTTCTCACTTTCCTCCTCTTGCTGCCTGTTTCCAATAAATGGTGGAGGTGCTCCCATATCCTGATGATTGATATAATTCCCATGCTGTACAACATTTGGTGAATATGGCTGCTGCTGTTGCTGTGGGAAAGCCATTGATTGGGCCATAAAATCAGTGGATTTTTGCATGGAAGAGGCAAGGGCAATCATTGAAGAACTCATAGCCTTTAGTGAATCTGCAAAGAGAGTGTTGGAATCTTGAATTGACTTTGATAGCTCCTTTCTGAATTCTCGCTCCTCCCCTCTTCCATCAAAAGCTTATCCCTCTGTCCTGCAGAAAGCTGTCGCTCCATGTGTTTCCTTTTGTTGTCTATGAGAACAGCCGCTATACTTTGAGGGACAGGACGTTTGCGAGCACTTGTAATGTTGACACTGCTGCTAGGACTATCTCCATTGAATGTCCCTTGAATTTCTCCCTCCTCAGCACTGTTTCCCTCACTTATCTTGTCATCATTGTTTATGATTGAATTTTCGTCCGCTGCTTGGTGTGACTGGACACCAAATGACAAAGGTTCAGTTGCTGGGGCACCTTCCCAGATCTGCACCATCAGGTCATAGAACTGCATCACCAGCTTTCCCGATCCCGATCGAGTTCCTGCAGTCACAGCTTGGCTAAAATATTGCCTCAGCTCCTTTATCTTTTCTTGCACGCGGTTGTATCCTTTACGTATCTGCTTTTTCTCTCATATAGACCTTGAAAGGTATTCTTTTCGGTCTTCGTTCTCAGTTATTGGTTTGACTTGAACTAGACCAAACGGCAAACCTTTTTCGACTTCGTATTCTCTTAAGGCCAACCAAGCTCGACCTCACCGCTTCGAACTGTTTGGATCTATCTGCATTAAAATCAGTATTGTTATACTCCATTACGCACTTATATTCGTACAGTGCTTGCAGAAAATCTTCAACAATATCTTCATTCCACTTGAATCTTAATACCTCGTCTACTTTTTTTACATTCTTCGTTTTAGAGGAGGATGAAGTTATTTTCTGTTTTTCCGCCATTTTGTTTATAGTTCGCATCTGCAGCAAGCCCGAAAGCGCATGCGTTGTTTAGATTCTCAGCCCGCTTTGCCGGGATAGCCCGCCTTGAATCGATTACATGACTAAAATCTGAAAGTTTCAGCCCATTTTGCCGGGCTAGCCCGGTAGGCAGTAGGCGGGATCTCGGGTAACCGGGCTAGCCCGTTCTCCATGTAATCGAAAGTTTGTAGACTTGCTCCAAGTCCCGCTCGTCACCGAAACGATAAGGAAGAACCGAGATCTATGTTTGTGTGTCAGGGGCACTGTGGACAAATCGGGGACAACATATTGTGATCACACAATCATGGAACGTCAAAGGCATAAAACCTTAATCTCTCTCTTGTTTTGGAATATGTACTTGTTTGATTTCAGTTGTGGTCACAAAACAACTTTCCATGGGTGATTGAATTTTCAATTCAAAGTGAGCAAAGAATTGCAAGGCCAACAGAACCACAAAGACCTGTTACTATTAGCCTGCGTGCAGACNGTAACCGGGCTAGCCCGTTCTCCATGTAATCGAAAGTTTGTTAAACACAGCAAGTGCTATTGAGACCGGGATCCCACCCAAAAAAGTTCATCTCGGCTAACCGGGTCAGCCCGCTCCGTGTAATCGGCCCCTAAGGAAGAACCGAGATCTATGTTTGTGTGTCAGGGGCACTGTGGACAAATCGGGGACAACATATTGTGATCACACAATCATGAAACGTCAAAGGCATAAAACCTTAATCTCTCTCTTGTTTTGGAATATGTACTTGTTTGATTTCAGTTGTGGTCACAAAACAACTTTCCATGGGTGATTGAATTTTCAATTCAAAGTGAGCAAAGAATTGCAAGGCCAACAGAACCACAAAGACCTGTTACTATTAGCCTGCGTGCAGACTCTACAGTGCGGAGGATGGAAAAGGAAAGGAAAAAACGCCGCACTCACTAACTATTGTTATTTCTAGTTTATACGACTGTTGAACTTCTCAAGCGACTTCCGTTCGGTGTCATTGGTCTTGTTCGATACAAGCACTGTCCTATAAGGCAATTTCTTTTTTCGTATGCTTATTTTTACATTAGGTGCATGACATGCTACACACTTCATACACAGTGGTCAGTCTTTAGAACAATTCTGCTCAGTGGTGACGTAGAAATGAACCCTGGCCCTGACACACTTGATTTTTGTACTTGGAATTTAAATAGCATTTCTGCGCACGATCGATGAAGATAAGCTGGCACTAGATGGCTATACTTTTATTAAAAGCAACCATCCACAAAATGTCAAAAGTGGTGGTGTTGGGCTTCATATCAAAGACTCTCTTCCAAAAAAGAATCGTTGTGACCTGGTGACTCTGCCTGAATGTTTACGAATTGCAGCGCTTAATGTTTACGAATTCACAGAGGTTTACGAATTGCAGCGCTTAATGTTGTATCATTACGTAAGCACCATTGTGAAATTGAGCACGTGATAAACGAGCACAAGTTTCACATTCTGGGTTTGAATGAAACTAGGTTAAGTAAAGATATTAAGAACCCAGAGGTAGACCTAGAAGGCTATGAAATTCACCGTAAAGATAGAGATGTTAACGGCGGTGGTGTAGCTATCTATGTAAATTCGAGCATTAGCCATAATCGTAGGCATGATATCGATGATCCACTATTAGAAATTGTAGCCGTAGAGATCACTCCCCTTCATGCCAGAAACTTTATAGTTATTTGTTGGTACAGACCCCCCACCCCGGGCAATGACAAGGAGAGTTTCGCGGCATTAAGGAACCTACTCTCTGCTGTAGATGCAGAAGGTAAAGAGATTATCTTGATCGGGGACACTAACTGTGATCTAAAAAATCGCAAGGATGGGTGCACCAAAAGCATAAAATCAATCTATTCCGAGCTCCAATTTGAGCAGCTAATAAATGAATATACTAGGGTAGCTGCGGTGGAGAAAGATGGCGCTCCCCATACTTCCAAGACTCTCATAGATCACTTTGCCACAAATCGCCCAAATTACATTCTGAGAGCGAATGTGCTAAAGCTAGGGATGGTGGATCACTACCTTATCTTTGCAATAAGGAAAATAAATGCAAAGCGACTTATAGATAAGCAGGTAAAACAAGTCGAAACGCGTAGCCTTAGAAACTATGATAAGCAGCTATTCCTGGACGAATTGTCAGCCATTGACTGGAACGAGATTCTTGCTCCGACTAATGGCGACCCTGATCTCATGGCCTCAGTTTTTAATAGTGTTATTTCGTCCCTTCTAGAGGTGCATGCACCATTAAAGCGTAGAAAGGTAACTAGCCATCATGCTCCTTGGATTACAGCCGAATTAAAAAGCCTGATGAAGGAACGTGATTTGGCTAAAAAGAGATCTGAGAAAGATGCTTCCTATTGGTCAGACTATAAGAAATTGCGGAACAAAGTCACTTGTGAACTTCGTAAAAGGGTACAGGAATACTACCATAACCTTATTGATGAAACCCAAAACAATCCGAAGGCTATGTGGAAAACAATAAATAAGGTTTTGCATAAGAACTCAAATCACACTGTTACTCAAAACATCATTTTTGAAGGCACAGAACTTAAATCATCTTCGCAAATTTCAGAAGCTTTCAACAAACATTTTACAACGGTTGGACCTAAATTAGCGGAGAAAATTAAAAGTCAACCTTCCGATGACCCTCTTAAATACCTTGGAAACAAATCCAGCGGTACCAAATTTAAGTTCCAGCCAGTAAGCGTAGAGTATGTAGAACGTGCTATAAGAGCCCTGAATAACTCCAAATCTCCTGGTGCTGATAGAATCCCCGTGAAAATATTGAAAGATGCCGTAAACTTAGTGTCAAAACCATTGACACTAATATACAATGCATCTTTAGAAAAGGGTATTTTCCCCCAGACCTGGAAATTAGCCAGAGTAACACCAATTTATAAGGCGGGCGCTAAAACAGATGTAAACAATTACCGGCCTATCTCAGTGTTATCAGTTGTGTCGAGGATATTAGAAAAGATTGCACACGACCAATTAATGGAATATCTAAAAGGGCAAAACAAACTTTGTTTGAACCAGTTTGCATTTCAGAAACTGCATAGTACACTGACATGTCTATTGAATGTCATAGACCCATGGTTCAAGAACTCTGATGAGGGGAAAATAAACTTGAGTATATTCCTTGATCTGAAAAAGGCATTCGATACTGTAGACCATACAATCCTATTGTCGAAGCTACGAGAGTATGGTGCCGAGGGTACTTCCCACAGCTGGTTCACTTCTTATCTGACCAATAGGGAGCAGTTTTGTTATTTTGATGGGTCTAATTCCAGCAAAAGCAGCATTAAGTGTGGTATTCCGCAGGGCTCGTGTTTGGGACCCTTGCTTTTCATACTATACATTAATGATTTTGAGAACTGTCTGGAAAGCATGAACCCAAATATGTATGCCGATGATACATGTGTGAATATCGCGTCAGAAAACCTCAAAGAACTTCTAACAGATTTGAAAAACGAGCTGGAAAATATATCGAATTGGATGAGGACTAATAAACTTAGTTTGAATGCCAGCAAAAGTGAATATATGGTTATAGGCCATAGGCGACAACTGAATAGGGTAGATGATGATTTGCCAGACCTTGTCCTCAATAATGAAGTTATCAAAAGAGTCGACAAGACAAAATATTTAGGGATCAACATCGACGAAAGCCTTAATTGGAAAGAGCAGTACAAAACTATCAAAAACAAGCTAAAAGGGGGCTTGAGCTCCTTGAGAAAGCTGAAAAATATCCTTCCGCAAAGGAAACTTGACCAAGTCTACAAAGCTCTCTTTGAAAGCCATCTTCGCTATGGTGACATTGTTTGGAGTACTCTTTCCAACACCAAGCTGTCCCAACTGCAGCGACTACAGACCAGGGCAAAGAAGCTAATAGTGGATGCCAAGTATAAGGACGGTTGGAATTGTGATTGGCTCAATGTAAAGTCTTTGCTCTCCTTTGACAAAGGAGTCATGACATATAAAATTTTGCATGACCTCTGTCCCGAAAATCTTCGCCATAAGTTCACTGAAAGATCCATGATCTCAGAGTATAGAACCAGAAATCATGGAGATCTGCAAATTCCCAAAGTTAAGTTAGAATATGCAAAGCGAAGTTTCTACTTCTCTGGTGTCAAAAACTGGAATGATATCCCTGACAACATTCGAGAACAAGAATCAATCGCTCGTTTTAAAACAGGTTTTAGAGAGTATCTTTTGAACCTACAGGACCCAAACACGACCCCTTGGTAGAGCAGCAATTCTTAAAATTATTTTGTTTTCTTTTCTAAAAATACATTGTTATTAGTGTTAATTTTCCTAGCTGAAAGGTACTCGTGTATATAAATATTGATAAAATGAAAATGAAAAAAATGAAATGTGTTGTGTGTGAAATCCAATAAAACAGGAAAAAGTACTTTTTTGTCGTAATTTATAGAAGTCCAAGTCAAGACCAGAGTGAATTTGATAACTTCACAATATACTTTGAATTGTTACTGTCAAAATTGCATAGTGAATATCCGTTTGGCGTTTTTATCACCGGTGACTTCAACTGTCGCTCAACTCAGTGGTGGGTAAATGATATCGAAAACAACGAAGGAAAGTTTTTTGAGCCATTAACATCGGACCTTGGTCTTCATCAGTTGATTTCAGAACCAACTCATTTGATGGGTGATTCTAAATCCTGCATTGATTTAATTTTTACCGATCAGCCTAACCTCGTCGTCGAATTTGGTGTTCATCCCTCGTTGCATCAGCAGTGTGATCATCAAATTGTTTATGGAAAACTATCTGTTTCGAGCATAGCATTACCTCCCTACACCCGCAGGATTTAGTAGTATGATAAGGCGGATGTTGTCGCCATTATGAAAAGCATTGAAATGTTTCATTGGTACGAATATCTTGACAAGATGACATGCCCTAATGAACGGGTTAAATTACTGAATGAGGTTCTTTTGAATATCTACTCTAATTTCATACCAAATGAAATTAAAACAATTATGCCTCGCCAAGCACCTTGGATAACGAAAAATGTTAAGAAGTTTTTGAGGAACAAAAATCGTGCTTACAAGAACTTTGCGAGGAGTGGCCAGCCAGACGACAAGCTTGAAGGAATACGAAAAATTATGTCTGAAAGTTCGAAATTGATCGAGGACGCTAAGCGAAATTATTTTCTCAAAGCTGGTAAAACTTTGGCTAATCCTGGAACAAGTAGCAAAACATATTGGTCTTTAATTAACACTGTTTTGAGCAAAGCTAAAATTCCCATAATACCACCTCTTTTAGAGAACGGCATATTTGTAACAGATTTTACTGAAAAGGCCAAGTTATTTAATGATTACTTCATGCTTCAATGTGCCACAATTGACACAGGCAGTGAAATTCCAGAAGATGCCCCAGTAACTACCACTCTGATAAATGATTGTATCATCTCTGAGGAAAGGATACTGAATATCATAAGATCACTTAGTCCTAATAAGGCCCATGGCTGGGATGAAATATCTGTCAAAATGATCAAATTAAGTGATGCTGCACTAGTCATTCCATTGAAGATAATATTCACAAACGGTTTGAGTTGTGGTTTATTTCCCCAGGTATGGAAATATGCAAATGTAGTGCCAGTCCATAAGAAAAATGAGAAAAATGTGAAAGGGAACTACCGTCCAATTTCTCTTCTTCCATTTTTTGGGAAAATATTTAAAAAAATCATAAATGATTCTTTATACTTGCATCTCGTTTCATGTGAGCTACTTAACCCAAATCAATCAGGTTTTCGTCCCGGTGACTCAACAATCAATCAGATCATCTCGATAACACATACGATCTTTAAAGCCTTTGACTGCAATCCTCCTTTTGATGTTCGTTCTTTATATCTTAATATTTCTAAAGTATTTGACCAGGTATGGCATGATGGTCTAATCTATAAACTAAAATGATGTGGTGTTTCAGGAAAACTTTTCTCTCTTGTCCAAAGTTTTCTTAAAGATCGGAAGCAGCGTACCGTTCTGAATGGGTAGTGTTCTAGCTGGGGGGATAATTCTGCTGGCGTGCCCCAGGGCTCTATCTTAGGTCCTATATTTTTTCTTGTGTATATAAATCCTCTAAATAGAGATTTAAAGTGTAATGTAAAGCTATTTGCGGATGATACGTCGTTGTTCACAGTAGTTGAAGACTCCAATACAGCTGCCAATGACATGAACCACGACCTGGACTTGATAAGACAGTGGGCCAGTGGCGCGGCCAGACCAAAAACAGTCAGGGGGCAAAAGTCCAAAATTCTCAGACTCGGGGGGGGGTAAAAAGGTGTCCCCAGAAATTTTTACTGTATTTTTCAATT
>REGM01000335.1:252674-274348 GCA_004194415.1 Aurelia aurita
AATTTGCTTCATTCTCAGTGGCAGGCATGCGTACTTAACAAATTTTTAAAGACAGTCCCCAGCACAAATGTCCTATCCGCACTGGTGATGTCTTCATTTGAGTTGAAGACTCCAATACAGCTGCCAATGACATGAACCACGACCTGGACTTGATAAGACAGTGGGCCAGTGGCGCGGCCAGACCAAAAATAGTGAGGGGGCAAAAGTCTAAAATTTTCAGACTTGGGGGGGGGTAAAAAGGTATACCCAGACATTTTTATTGCATTTTTCAATTACAATTTTAGGCAAATTATTGGAAGTGGGGGGGCATTTGCCCCCTCATACCCTCTCCTGGCCACGCCACTGCAGTGGGCAAATGATTGGAGGATGTCATTTAATCCCGATCCACAGAAGCAAGCTGTTGAATAAATTTCTTCAAGGAGAAAAATTGAAATTGATCATCCAGTCATCTTTTTTAATAACGCACCGATGAAGAAAGTAGATGAACATAAACACTTAGGAATAGTCCTTGATACAAAATTGTCTTTTTCTGCTCATTTCAAAGCAACTATCTCTAAAACAAGAAAGGGTATAGGTATGTTGAAATATCTCTCCAGTAACTTGCCCAGGCATACCCTAAATGAATTATACAAGCTCTATGTGCGACCCCATCTCGACTATGGGGATGTGATTTACCACAACCCTGCAAAAATATGTGAGTTCAGTCAGAATATCACTTTATAAAATTTAATGGAAAAATTAGAATCTGTTCAGTATTCAGCTGCACTAGTTGTATCAGGAACATGGAGAGGAACATCGCGAGAGAAGCTATGCACGGAGTTGGGCTGGAATCGCTAAATCTTCGAAGGTGGAGTAGACGCCTACGCCTCACCTTGTTCTATAAGTTTTCTAAATTATTTAACACCTGCATATACCATGGACCCAATTCCACCACTTCAACAGTCACAATACTCTCTTCACAAACAGGATGTCATTGGGCGAATAGGGGCGAAGACAGAAAAATTTCAATCTACTTTCTATCCTCACTGCTTATCCGAATGGAATGAACTTGATTCGGAAATTAGGCTTGCACCATCTGTTGCTGTTTTTAAGTCAAATCTGCTATCCTTAGTACGTCCCCCTGCAAAATCCATGTTTGGTATTCATGATCCAAAAGGATTATCTCTCATTACCCAACTTAGAGTTGGTCTTAGCAAATTGAGCTTTCACAAATTCAAACACAATTTTAGGGATACCATAAATCCAATGTGCCCACGAATGATGGCGTTGAGGATACGGAGCACTTTTTTTTGCTTTGCCCTTCTTTTGATGAGGAAAGACGTGAACTTCTCGCTGGAGTCTTTGAGCTACTACGACCATTTGGATATACCAATCTTCCAATCAAGGTTCTAATAGAGCTTTCATTGTACGGTGATAAAGATCTTCCCAATAACCTTAATAGAAATATATTACAGTTAACATTGTATTTTATCCATAAAACTGGTCGATTTGATTAAGATCATTACAAACTTCGTTATATGNTAGCAAATTGAGCTTTCACAAATTCAAACACAATTTTAGGGATACCATAAATCCAATGTGCCCACGAATGATGGCGTTGAGGATACGGAGCACTTTTTTTTGCTTTGCCCTTCTTTTGATGAGGAAAGACGTGAACTTCTCGCTGGAGTCTTTGAGCTACTACGACCATTTGGATATACCAATCTTCCAATCAAGGTTCTAATAGAGCTTTCATTGTACGGTGATAAAGATCTTCCCAATAACCTTAATAGAAATATATTACAGTTAACATTGTATTTTATCCATAAAACTGGTCGATTTGATTAAGATCATTACAAACTTCGTTATATGGTTGCAACATATACTCATAGCACCTATTATGTATATGACATAAATGCTACATTTATGCTATATACAGAAAAATGCATGTGCGCAGCAAAACACGGATATTCGGCTAGTATTGCGCATAGCACTGTGAAAGTGAACAAAATGGCTGCCAATCACGAGAAAAACATGGAAGCTTGCAATGACCATGGTGATGTAGAGATGATGAATGTTCTTGGTGAATCCAGAGGTAAGGCATCGACCTTTTTTAGTCTGGGGCAGGGCCTAACAAAGCTTAAAGCTGAATGTTTTCCCTGTGCCATTTTTATTTTGTATGGAGAAGGCCGGCCTTCTCTCTCTGAAGACGAGAAGGAGATGGCGCCCTTTTGGCCTAGAAACTGTTCTCTCTGGTTTCAGTTATATATTGTATTGCGATATCTTTAATATTTAAAGATAGGAAGAATCGGGTAGCCTAGGACATGTCATCGCCTTCAGTCTGCCGGCACTTGTTGCATTATTTCGGATTTCCTTGATGTCATGGAATGCCTAGCTAGCTACTGCTAGTGCTAGCAGTAGTAGGTAGAAAGATATTAAAATTATATATAATTTTTAGGCCAAATTTTACAGGATGTTATGTTTGATTTCAATTTCACGTATATTCTCAGCTAAAGCTACGTAATAAACTAACATAATATGATGCTAAAAACGATTACGGAAAAATGAAAAAACCTGTGAAATCTATTATTTTACATAGAATTAGAAAAAAGAGGCAACAGAGCCAGAGGATAGACTGACAGGGAGAAGAGGGGAAGGATTACCAATAAAGAAAAGCACCGGAAAGAGAGTTTTTAAACTTTAAACCAATGGGTTTTCAATGAGTCTGTAGTAATAGTTGCTTGTACCACTTTCCGAAAATCTTTTTTGTAGGAGAAGTCCTAACAACATGCCTTGCATTATGAAAAAAAATATTTAAGTTGTGGATGTGCATCATATCTTGTGGTTTAATTAGCTTAGATTTGAATCATTGTGGATCGCGAGGTATGCGGATGAGCCAACAATTGTTATATTGTTTGAAAGATTCTGAAAAATGCATTTTTAGGCTGCATTACCATTACTGTGAATTTGAAACAAGGTCATGTCCACCAGTTGGAAAAAATAACAAGTAGAGCCAAGATTTTCCTTTTGAAATAATTCATTGATAATTACCAGTTGAACAGCAGTGTGTGCAAGCATAGAAATCAAATGTCTGACATAACCGATGGCTTGTGGCCCATGGCAGAAACCTCCAAAGCCTCATTTTCACGGACCAATCAGACAGCGAATAAGTGAAGAAGACAAAAGAAACCTGTGAAGACTTTGCCAAATTTTACATATCTTCATAAAATGCAACCAACCCAAAAAACTGCTTGAAATTTCTCGAATTTTTTTTGAAGAAATCTACTCTCCAGATATTTGGGTATACAATTTTGGATTCCGGTTAAAATATCTCCAGGTTTGGCAGAGTTATGGCTTCTCCAATTCACACACAACCTGATGAGGTACTGAACCTTAAACAATAGAAATTCTGGCCAAAAGAGAATAGAATAACAACAGTGATTGTTGTAAGAACGACCCAAAAACACCAAAATCTGTGTTTTCAATTGTTCTTGCTATTGTCTTTCCGCCAGTTTCTCTTGTTCAAGATTCAATGCTCCTACGGTTTCTATATGAACTAAAAAAATCTAAAAAAGGTTTGCCTCCACATTTCAAGTCATGTGGAAATCCTGTAGGGAAGTTTCTGTATATACTACTTTTTGCATTCATGGCAAAACCTTTGATGGTGCAAAAAATAAGTTATAAAATTCAGAAGAGGTTTTATCAAGAGGTTTTATCACCTGAGTTGAATTGGCATAAACAAGCTCCGACAAGCCTTAGCCAATTTTGTCTCTTGGAGAGGCCATAACTCCGCCAAATCTGGGGATATTTTAACCGGCATCCAAATTTGTATACCCAAACATCAGGAGAGTAGATTTCTTCAAAAAAATTTGGGAAATTTCAAGCAGTTTTTTGTCCTGGTTGCATTTTATGAAGGTAGGTAAAAGGTAGAAAAATCTTCACTGGTTTCTTTTGTCTTCTTTGCTTATTCGCTGTCTGATTGGTCCATGAAAATTAGGCTTGGAGGTTTCGGCCATGGGCCACGAGCCATTCGGTTATGTCAGAAATTTGATGTCTGTGCTGTGTCCGCAGCCTAGAAGGTCATAGGCTCAGCCTAAGGCAAGACAGAAATGAGGTAGCCTACAGTAGGGAAAAAACCAAGAGACTTTTTTGTCAGGTTTTGAAAAATTTTGTTTCTCTCAGCTTTGTAACTTCATTTTGTAGCACAAAGTGAGAAAATGAAAGCCAAAACAATAGGCAAGGTAAGTTAAACATTATTCATAATGCAGACAGTGATTTGATGAATTCTGTTGCTGCTGCATAATCAAGAATGTTTGTATGTGAAAGAGTTAACCCTTACAGCATTGCAACCCAATCTGAAAATTTTTGCAAGGTTTTTATTCATTCTATTTGAACATACAGTAATGGATTCACTCACTTTTAACAGCCATTATGGACTCACAAAAACAAAAGGGAAAACATGCTGAAGTATATATACTGTACACTGTATGTATTTATCACAAGTGGGCCTCCACAATTGGAGAATTAAAATGCACCTCTGCCAGGGATCGAACCGGGGATCATCAGATCAAAAGTTACTGTGTGTAGGGTGGTTGAATAAGCCAATTCGGAGTCTCGGGAACGCATGCGCAGATGCAGCATTCGGGATAAATTTTACTTTCGCATATCCCCAATGCGTAAGTAAAATTTATCCCGAATGCTGCATCTGCGCATGCGTTTCCGAGACTCCGAATTGGCTTATTGTATGTGAATGGAGTTTCAGTTGTATGGAGTCTCAGTTACTATAAAGTTATATAACTTTATAGATTATAGGGTTGCTTGGTTACATAGTATTTCAGTTTGCAGGGGAAAAACTTAGCAGGTGGATGAAATACTCACCCCCAGGTCAGATGGTTAGGCCTGTCACTTCATACCTTTTCAGTACTTCATTTCAAGCAAGCAAGCAAGTTCCTACCAATGATTTATGATTTTGAGAGGCATCATTGACATGAATGAAGTTGTGAAAATCTATGCAGCTGCAAAAAAACTTCTCAAGAGAGACAATATATAGATAAAAAATTTGGGTTTTTGTCTTCTCTTCTTAACTGCAGTGTACAGTTGCCTGAAATTGTTGAGGTTTTATGGCATGCATTGTTGTTAAAAGACAAACTAGTTTCAGTATAGTTCTACGGCTGAAGTGTGAAAATTCATGTTACTGATTATGAATACATAAATCATTTTAAATTCTTTAGGTCTGCAAGAGTCCTGGTTGTGGTGCCATAAACCCAATTAGGAAACAGTCTTGTGGAACGTGTGGAGCTGCCTTTGAGAAAGCACAGAAAAGAAAATTAACTCTAAACAAAAAGCCCAATGAAACAATACAGAAAGGCATAATTCAAGACAGGGTATGACTGACTTTACAACAGACATTCCATATGTTGTTTTGAAGCATATTGTACTATGAAGCTGCGCATGTTTGAGGAGATCTATCTTTTCTGCTGGTTTGAATTCTTTAAAATGGTTAGAAATTGATGCTAGAAATGAATTTCATGATAATTTGCAAAACGAATTGTTGCAGATTTTTTTAAATCTTGAAACTTTTATCTGGTAGATCTTCATTTAGTAAATGTCACTTTTTTTCTGTACGTATGTCAGCTTAAAAGCAACAGAACACTTGATGGAAAATCCTACTATTGCACCTATAAGTACAGCAGACATATAAGTGAAGATTTGCGAATTTCAGTTTATAAAGAAGTTTTGTGAAATGATTCTTTACAAATTTCAGTTTAGGAAAGGAAGTTTGTGTAATGTGCTGTAGTTAGAAATGGTAGATGAGCCAAGATATACTCATGCATATTGTAGCTTCTACTAGGGCATTGCCATTTGTTGATTCCATTAGGTTTTCTTAGTTTTTGATATGATTAGAAGCTGGGATTGGTTATCTTTTTATTCAAGTTGAATAACAGAGATTTGTAAGAATTTGTGTAAACAAATTTTAATGGATAGGATTAGAATGGACATTTTTACCCATTGATGGATTTTGTAATTGTAAATATTTTCCTTTTTTGCATTAAAATTCTTATACGTACATTTTAGTTTGTTTAATGCTAATTTAGCCTTTTTACTTTTCTTTGTACACCAGGCTGAAAACAAGTATTGTACTTAGTCTTGTTACTGTATGTACTTTAAAGATATTATTCATAAATACATATACAACATAAAGCAACAAAAAGAGCTCCAAAACTCACATGTATGCGCTTTTTTAAATCAGATTAACGAGCTTCATCGTCTTTGCAACTTAAACTTTGTTGTGTTGCTTACAAAGAAGCATGGGAATGGGACCACTGTGGAGTCAATGTGCACACAGGGATTTGGTGAAAACTTTGTTGGGACTGATCCTAGAAACAGGCCAGAGAGTGGCAGACTGGTGATGGATATGTTAAAGACATATTTTCAAGGTACTGTATACTGTATCTTGCTTCACTAAAGTACTGTATGTTGCAGAGATGTATTTGGAGATTTGGAAGCACCTGTAAAGAATCCAAAAATTTGATAGAAGTTTCAAAATTTAAGAAAATGCTTTCAGAAAAAGAATTTGAAATTTTCTCAAATCTTTTGGTGGTTTTGCAATGTGATGATACTCTTTCAAACAGGTGATATATTTTTAGCCATTTGGTCAATTGTTATGGCAAAACTATTTATGTGAATGAGTCAATGGAAAATCATGAAAAGCTGGTTAATGTTGAATTTCAATTTGTAAATTATTATAATTTATACTCCTATAGGTCCAATTTGTGTTAATGAACTTGAAAAGTTATGTTCCTTGCAGACTATTGCCGAACACATCCTGAAGAGGGCCAGGAACATGAACCTTCATTCGCTGTTGTGGAGAAAACAAATACCCAAGATCAAGGTAAGGATACCTCATAAAGATGAATTATACATTAATCATCCATCCTTGTTTCTGTTATCAAATCATAATTTACAGGTTTGCTAATAATGGTTTCTCTTAGTAAAATACAAGTTGTATATACAAACATTGCAGTCAGTTTGCATTGAGTATGCTCTATTTTTCTTTCCTTTTGGAATTTGCAAATTTGTATGGAATATGTGCAAATTTGGATTTCTACATGAATCTTGAAAGAAGCGATTGCAAACTGGTTTCATGCAAATTCAAAGTCTTTGCAAACAATTTACAGACTCCTAAATCTGAAATGTACTCAAAACAAACTCTGAACAAACTTTGTGCAAATTGTGTAGCTGCAAACTACAGTAAATGGAAGCTAAATGCAAAACGCACCACTGTTTGCTGTTGGTTATCACAAGTGCAACCCTTTCCGTAAATTTTTCATGGAAATGCATTTTCAAGGACATCACACCCATGACACAATTTGTGCAATTGCATGATTACTTGGAGTGTTATTTTTAATGAGTATATGCGTATATGTCCAAAGTGTGATCTACATGTGCATATTTTAATGAAGCTTGGTCATCTTTTTTAACATTTGGAGTCCTGAAAACCTGGTTAGGTACATGAGAAACTTTCATGTGTAAAATTTCTAAAGAGGTCAGCTACCTACACTTGCTAATTCAAATAATGGATAATCTGATATAAAAATTGATGTAGATTTCTGCATATTTTCATTATTGTTGAAATCTTACATCATACCTCCACTACCTTTTGCAGGAGACTTAGCAACTACAAACGCAGAAGAGAATATGGAAGAGGAATTAATTGACCCTCTGATGTCCCCTACAACTGAGCCATTGGTTCTTGTAAAACAAGCAAAAGGTGTATATTTTGATAGACTGCTATATCTGAATTCTTTTGCATGTATATTTGAACTGTAAAAGTCAACTGCATATCACCAGCGTATGATTTGGATAAATCCAGGGTAGAACTATGGTTTTCAAGACTTAATTGCTTGTTCGCACTGGGATGATTCTGCCTCCCCTAAGCCTAGGCAACTTTTGTACAATGGAGGATAAAAGTTGTTTGCACCAAAGATGGTGTCAGGCCAATCTTACCATGATCCTTTGTGTTTAATTATGAATTGATTGATCAAGTTAATCAAAGTTCTTTCAACACAATTGTATTACATACAGCAAGATTTACTTGTTACTAACTCATCTACACGAATAGAATAGAAATCACAGCAACATTGTGTTTGCGATGTTAGAATGTTCCTGATTGTTATGAAACTTTATCTTAGCAGGGCAGTTACCATCAAAGGAACAAACTGAAGATGATGACATGGCCAAAAGAGGAAAAGGTAATTATCATGCAAGAATCCACGTTTTTGGTGCTACAATAGCCAGAAAATTTGAAAAAAATTTGTTCCTAATTTGAACAGTCTGAGTATCTTTTATTCTTTGAGATTCCCGGTTGAAAAATCCATCTTTCTGGATTTTTGAATGATGATCCCATCATGTTTATTTTCCATGTGCGAGTAAGACTTGCTGGATAAGAAGCTTCTTCTGCATAGAGCAAAACATAAGTACACATTTACATATTGATAGTTCATCTGCATGTATTACTACAAGGACTGCAAACTCGTTCCTTCGATTTTAAGATGCTCATAATTGTTTGAAATTGCATATTGCCAGGGCAATCAACTTCAGTGATACCACCAGAGGAACCAACCAAAGAAAACTTGATGACAATTAACGGAGAAGGTAATATCTTGCTATAAATCACAATTTTTGATTTCCAAAGCTTTTGATTATCTTTTTTTCTTCGACATTCTCTGACCTTTTGAAATATATTTGAATGATCATCCCACGTTGTCTTGCAACAAACTCTTTGTGTTTATTTTCCATGTTTGAATAAGATGAGGGACTTTTCTGCATTGAGCAAAGATAAGTACACGTACATACTACTGATTCATCTGCATGTATTATTAAAAAACACTGCAAAATTGTGCCTATGACTTTCATAATTGTTTTGAAATTGCATATTGCCAGGGCAATCATCTTCAGTACCAGAGGAACCAGCTAAAGACAAGCTAGTGACAAAAAAAGGGAAAGGTAATATTGACTATTACGCTAAAGATGGTGGCAAGGAATGGGGTTCTGATGTATGTTTTTTTAATAACTCCATGGGAATACCATTGAAGAACACTATTCATCTTTGTGAAAAAGCTCCTCGCCACCATATTTAGCATATCGTGTATTTTAGAGGTTTCAAGTATCTTTCATTCTTTGACACTCCTGTTGAAAATTCTAGAATTGGTGGCTCCTTTGCTTGTCTATCTTCTCTATTATCCCTCTTTTGGTGAGACTTGTCTCTTCTGTTGAGATTTACCAGGAACTTTACAGCCTCGTAGTCTCAAATGTTTTAATATCTTATAGTTTTTTATATATATTTCACTTTTAGAAAGAAAAAAGCGTAAACTAAAGAATGGCAGTGTCGTTGCTGTGTGCACCATGGATGAGCGGGAACGATTTTGGCTCTTTCGAGTGAAAAACCAGGTTCGAGGGGGCTACTCAGGAGACTGGTTAAATCTTGCCGGCAAAGGTGAATACACCATTGGCTGCCCAGATACGGTCAGGAAGGAATCGGTGATTTCTGTTGGTGATGTACCGTTTTGCATCACAAGTACTTTAGATAAGTATAATAAGTTAATGCTANTTTACCAGGAACTTTACAGCCTCGTAGTCTCAAATGTTTTAATATCTTATAGTTTTTTATATATATTTCACTTTTAGAAAGAAAAAAGCGTAAACTAAAGAATGGCAGTGTCGTTGCTGTGTGCACCATGGATGAGCGGGAACGATTTTGGCTCTTTCGAGTGAAAAACCAGGTTCGAGGGGGCTACTCAGGAGACTGGTTAAATCTTGCCGGCAAAGGTGAATACACCATTGGCTGCCCAGATACGGTCAGGAAGGAATCGGTGATTTCTGTTGGTGATGTACCGTTTTGCATCACAAGTACTTTAGATAAGTATAATAAGTTAATGCTACCGAAAGGGGAAGAAGGAGAAATATTATGTATTCTAGATACATATTATGCGTGAATACTGCCGTTACAGGCGTAAATCCAATGGAAGTGGGGACCGTGAGACTGGGGGCCATGGCCCCCCTAAACGATAAAGAATTCTCTTAAAAACCATTGTCTTAGATGAAGAAACGAATAAGTTTCAAACCGTTGCTTCCTAAGATAACCATGATACAGCTACAAGTTAACTCCGCTAACTACAAGCCAGTCTAGCAAACTCACAAACTAAATTAAAATTGATCAAACAGTATCAAAAAATACGAATCGGAATGAAAATTTCATTGAGTTGAAATCGAAATTCCATTTGTTTCATTTTTGCCTTTTTGAAATCAGAGTGATTCAGGATCTTCCAGTGAACTTGGCTGTTGAAGTTTATACATGATAGATTTTGCTATGTTAATGATAGTGTCTTTTGGTGGGACAGGTATAGATTGTTAATCAGGATATTTTAGCTCATCGGGGAAAACAGTTTAGAACGCAAATGAAGCTTGCAGACAGTAACTATTGAGTTATCAGAATTTTGATAAAGTACTGGTGACTCCAGTTTGGGAACTTATCATTGGAAATTTCACCTCAGTTTGAGATGCCCATGAATTTTGGATTTGAGATATAACTCGTTGTTATGGCAAGTTTTAATTTCCACAATGGTGGAGCTTACGTCAATGACAAACATTTCACACTGATGCTTATGGTAAATGTTTCATGGTCCCTCACTTTCCCATCCCAAATGATGGCCCGTTGGTTTTTGTGCAAAAATGCCAGTTGGTCTAAAATAAAGCAAAATGTGCATTTCCGATGTTTTCTGACAGTTTGACGGGTGTGGTCGTGACGATTTTTCCTGGGGGACGTCACCCCCAAACCCCATTTTTCTTTAAATGGCCCGCCCAAACTCCAATGGTTGATCCGCCCCTGCTGTGGTATACTATTCCGTCTATAATTGTTTTATCATCGTTACCATTTTATTTTCGTCGGATTAGAATGTGACAGCTAAAACCTGTTAACTGAGTACAGTCAAAGCGGAAGAAGCGTACCATGTAAGTTCGAAGATTATTCGAGAATAGATTTTCATGATTTGATGCCTGTTCGAATATGCTTCCGTTGGGCGGAGTATAGTGGATTCCAATAGGAGTTCTTCCCCCTGGAAACCACAATGAATAGGAATATTCAAGGATTTTGTCATGCAAGGAAAATAAATCCAATGAAGATACGATGCTATTTTGAATATTGAAAACATAGGTGGTGCGCTTCTACCGCTTTACAGTAAATACAGCATAGAATACAGACCAAATGCGAGGGGGATTGTTGCACCAGATTACCTGAAATGAATTTCCGAAACATCGCCATTGAAGCTACTACTGGAATAGCCTACAATTAGGCCCCATTTTTTGGCTACCGCTGGAATTGCAAGAGGGGTTAGCTTTTGTTCTCAAGATGAATTAGCAGTTTTTTGGGGGTTGGCAGCGAAGATTGTTTTCTGACTCTTTATGTTCATATACTGTAAATGGTAAAGCATTAGGTTGTTTTGTAAAGCGCCGTAGTTCTTTTGCTATTAAGGTCTTTTGGTTTTGTTTCATGATCATATTTATAAGCTAAACATTTTTCTTAGGTTTGTTTTTAGCGTTGTTACCTGTGTTACATTGTAACTGTTGCGAAATGGAGAATCGGTATTATCATTGTTAGTATTATTACTGTTGTTGTTTTTATTTGGTCCAATCTCATAGCTTAGTTTTTTGGCTGAATAGGCTGAGGCTGCTCGTAATTTCATACATAATTTGGAGTAGTCCTTTGGGAATGAAGTAAGTTGAAAATGCAGCCCATATAATCCAATTAATTCGGCAGTCAAGCGGAAAATGGCAACTCCAACGGGTATTTCACTCATTTGGAAAAGCGTAAGGGATTTTTTCAGAACAAAAGGATTTTCACGGAGTTTCCATGGATGTTTCTTGGAATCAAAAGGATTTTTGCCAAAGTTGTTCGAGATTTTTTGGGAGTGAGTACTTTTGGGAAAACAAAATTTTATAATCTTACTACTATTCTATCAAACAAAAAGAAATCAAGAAAGTCGTTTCAACGAACAGGAATACACGTATTATTTTTATAAGAAACTAAGAATTTGGGCCAGTACTGAGAGTTTGTTTAAAATAATCAGATCTGTGCCCCCCCCCCCTGAACATTTCAAAACAATGCTTTTTGAGGCCTTCCAGTGTTTAGACATTGCATTACTCAAGTACTTTCCGAGTAATATGATAAAGGAAACAAGCGAGAATAAAGAAAAACATGCTAAAGTTTCTTAATTTTTTGGCGATCTGAGGTTGAGTTTCTTATAACCAGTTTCTTATAAAAAAATATGTGTACTGTCCCATCTCGTCCCCAGAGTGAGTTCGTTGCTCTACCTCTTCGTGACCAGCAGCGGCTTCGTGATCAGCGTATGACGTAAGAACACCTTGGGAACGAGGTTGTGTACTGTCCCAATCAAACATGCGCATCCCATAAGACACTGCGGGGAATGCGGTGCGTAAAATTTCCCGCCGAAAATGCATAGCGGTCTTTGTCCTTCATTTTCTCATGACACACTTATCAGATCTACATGACACACTTATCAGATCGCATAGCTAAGGTCAGTTCAGTTTCAGTTCATCGCAGCATTCGTCTGGAGAAAGTACAGTCGCTGCAATGTATCCGAATTTTGGAAAGCGAAAGGTATAAAAAAACTGTTTTCCTTTCTGTTGTCAATGTCAAGGTAAATAATGTAAAATCCTGGGATCCAAAATTCAAGTTGATATAACAAAAGAAAACAGGCTATCAAAACTAAAGGAGGCAGCTGTTTTTGCAAATGAATTAGAACAATACAAAGATGAAATTGGTATCGCCATATAAAAGAAAAAGAAAGAAAAAGATGAGGACTAAAAAACAAAAAACATAAAAGACAAACAAAAAATAAAATAAATAAAAGACACATTAGTCCTCGATTTAAGCCTTGCACTTCAATAGAATGTGCTCAGTAGTTAATACTGAAGTGGGCTTTGTGAAATATCGCTAAAATATCGCTAATGTGTCCATATATAAGGCCAGTGTATCCCCAACCTGTCAACATCCATCAAATTNTCTCTTTTTGATAGCGCGTGTCCCCTTTGTCTCTTTGTTTCGCAAAGTTGTTTTCTAATTGGCTGCCGATTGAAGGCAGCCAATTAGAAAACAACTTTGCGAAACAAAGAGACAAAGGGGACAAGCGCTATCAAAAAGAGATAAGATTTCATTGGCTGGATAAACAATTGAAATTTGTGCGAACAACTTTGAAGTGTGTATTGAATTCGCATGTGTTCGCAATTCGCAATTCGCAAATCGCATGCGTTTTGCGAATTGCGAATGAAGTGGAAATGGGCCTTATCAAAACTAAAGGAGGCAGCTGTTTTTGCAAATGAATTAGAACAATACAAAGATGAAATTGGTATCGCCATATAAAAGAAAAAGAAAGAAAAAGATGAGGACTAAAAAACAAAAAACATAAAAGACAAACAAAAAATAAAATAAATAAAAGACACATTAGTCCTCGATTTAAGCCTTGCACTTCAATAGAATGTGCTCAGTAGTTAATACTGAAGTGGGCTTTGTGAAATATCGCTAAAATATCGCTAATGTGTCCATATATAAGGCCAGTGTATCCCCAACCTGTCAACATCCATCAAATTATTGACAAATGATTGGTTGATATTCAAACTGATCACATGAATACAGAAGATTGCTGTAAGCAACCTTTTGTGATCACAAAATAGAGAAACGTCACAGGCAGTGGGAACAAAGCCTTCTTAATCTGTCCCTTGTTTTGTGGAATTTCTGTTTGCTAGATTTCAATAGCAGTCGCAAAGCAAGTGTGATTGAAAAGAAATTTTAGTTGATCACATGCCTTCCTCTGGGAGGTGTACTTGTATGGACACATTACCTTTAACAATGAACATACTTGGCCTGGCCTCTTTATTAAACCACTCCACAGCCGCACAAAGAAAGTTTTGTTCATTTTCAGATAAAAGTTGTTAAAAACTTTAGTTTTGTCCCAGTTTTGTTTAGTTTGGTTTACCCAGACTATTGTTAGTAGAACATCAAGGTATTAGGTAAATAGTCTAAATATACAAATTTTCCACAGGCATTATCAGATGGCTTAGTTGGTGTCTGCCGTGTGAGTAGCTGCAAGAGTTATGGCCAGACCATGACAAACATAGTACGACATGTGAGAGAGCAGCATCGAAACATGACCTTCAGGCAGCATCAATGGCTACCAACGCCAACAGCAACCTCCATTGCAGAAAAAACTTCTGAGAAGAAGTACATGCAGTATAGGAAATTAGAACGCTGCTATGTCACTGGCTGTAGAAGTTATGGCAGACCTTATCACAGCTTTTTTCACCATTTAAAAAGCCAACACAATCTGTCAAGGACTGAGTACAATCTGTAAGTAAAGACGATTTTTCTTTTCTCTTTTTACAAAATTTGTAGCAATTTGCTGCTTTGACTTGATTTCCCTTGACGCAAGCTGACAACCAGCAAGAACTTTCTGCGGGCAGAACACAATGCAAATGAGTTGAAAAATATTTTTGAAACTTCTATAGCTTATCATACGAGGTGAAGTAAAAAGGAGTTAATGTTTGGTTGGCTGTGGAATGAAAAATGTGTTGCCAGACTAAAATGCTAATCTTTCAGTCACGTAGATGTGAACAGTTTGTTTGGTAAAATCACTCATTTTTCAGACCTAAAAATAAGGAAATTGCATTGAAATTTGAAATTTGGTTTTTATGGGATGAGAATCAGACGTTCAACTCTGGTCCATGATTAACGTGCTATTGAAATATATTTTCAATGTAATTGTCTGTTTCAGAAATAGAATTACAGTACATTGTCAATGAAAGACATCATGGCAAGAACTGAGTAATGCTCGCTCCCATACAAACCAATTGCCAACATTTTGCTATAATTTCTGGGACTAAAAGATGAGTGCTTTTTTCAAACAAATTTTCACCTCTAAGTTAGCTGATGGATGACATTTTTGTCTTGAATTTGACCACATACTTTTTAACAGTCTGCCAAACTTGTTAACTTTTTTGACCCACGTTGTATAATTGATGTATCTGCTGTATGGTTTTTAAGATTGCTCGACCCTCCTGCTAAAGCTACATCTTCTTTTCTCAAACTCCTAAATGGCAATTTAATGTGAGTACTGATGTACCTAATATAAAGTGCAAAGAAAGCAGCAATGGTTGCTGCTGAGGAAAGATGAAGGAGAGTGCAGAAATAAGAACTGCTGGAGTTGGGAGTGGTGTCTGTCTCACTGGAGCAGAAAAAGCATGTGCTAAACTGAGACAAAGAGGATTAGATAGAGTGAATATTTTTTTAAGAGAAGAAAATCCTAAGAAAAGCAAAGTGTGTCCCTAACAGAGCCAAAAGGGCAAACATCAAAACAATGAAAGAACCATAATATAAACAAAATGAAATCATTTATCAACCTACCTTGTTTAATTTCTGTTACTGAGAGCCATTACTGAAGGAAGATACCAAACATTTCTTTTTTAGTAAATGGTATTTTGCATGCCTGATGGCATTGATGATGATCTAAATCCCCTCTAAATCAGCAAAATACTATAGAAGGCATGCATTTCATTTTCATGGTTTTAGCATTGAGGAAAGTATTGACACCTTTTCCATTACCATGGTTTATTTGTTCCCTTTGGCCACTTGACAATGAAACATTCAGCCTTTGCATGAAACATATTTCATTGTAAAGGCATTGCATAATATCCACTTTGCATGGTTTTTAACAAAAATGTGAGAATGTTTGATGGATAATGCCAGTATCACCTCTGAATGTAATTCTGTCACCAAGGAATTATGCTCTTAGACAAAGTGTGGTACGTATAGCCCCAGTGAAATGCTTCAGCTATAATGTACATTATAGCTGGAGCATTTAACTGGGGCTATTTGTACCTTACTTTTCTACTTTCAGGAAGTACCCACAAATCAATCTGACATATTATACCCCAAATTATGCTGATGATTTGTCTGTCATTTTGCCAGAAGAGCGAGAGTACATTGAAAAACCTGACATTGGCTACTATTCAGAGTTTCCAGGTATGTTTTGTGTCCATAGGCGTAGGGGGAGATACAATTTGGGGGGCTGCCCAATAAAAAACCCATTCTTTAAGAAAATTTTGCCCAACTTAAGGCGGATTTTTTCCTGATTATAGCTGATTTTAGCAAATTTTTCCAAAGTTGGCCCCCAGCCCCATGTCTCATATGCCCCCTGTCTCCTATGTTTGTGTCACATACTGTAGAACCGTATGTTTCTATTAGATTCTCATTCTTGTGAAACTTAATTACTACGTACAGTCGGAATTTGTTCACTATGCAAAAGTAGACTATGAAAAGCCATTTTAAAAAGAGCAGTTAGATTATATAATATAATATATATACTTAGTTACTTTTCCTCAGTTTACTGTATAGCCTTGGTTTAAAATGAAATTGAAATTTTGAATATATGCGAACAATTATTGTTTTGCTTCACTCACAATTTGATGCTACAAGGGCAGTCATAATTTCATAAACTTGTAATTTCAAATACCATTCTATCGTGTTACACATGCTAATATACAGTCTAGTTTTGGTTTATTGCTGGAGGACCATCATAGCTTTTTAGAGATGCACAAAGTAACATTTGATACCAAAAGTAGAATTGCTCATCAGTATTGTGTCAGAATCTGAGAATCTTTGAGGAAAAGGATACAATTCGAAATAAAAAGAATGAGAACTGAACTAGGAAGACAGTCATTACAATTCAGGGGCCCCATAATATGGAATTCGTTAGAAATAAAGAAACAAAGAAGTGGAGAAACTTTTAAACGTCAGTTAAAGGGAATGTGCAATGGGATATAGGCTTCTCTATGAAAACACTCTGACACCGCATTGTTTCTTTGGGCATCAATTGTTGACAGCACGTGTGGGACATCAATTTGAATATGCTATTTCTAGGTTTTTTTGCTCTTTGCAAATGTAAGTTTTTAACCAGGTCTCGCCAATGTGTGCTAGCGCACGAGCGCCGCTTGCAGGCACCAAATACCACTACACATTAGTTGCCGGCACCTCTACTGTACTGAGAGTGTTTTGATTGCAGGCACATTTTTCCAAACCATTTGCTCGCAGGAACATAATACTTTAGTGAGGCCTGCTTTTAACTTCACACAAACCCTTTAAGATCAAAAATGAAAACATTGAATAAATTGTCTTTTGGAAAAGAAACAACTTTCAACACAAAAGATGATGATTATATTTACTATTAGAAACTATTTTCTTGAGCCAATAGATAGATTCAATTTTAACTAGAGACAATTTGATATCAGTTTAGAGACAATTTTAACATTTACTTTCATTTTAAAAAGATATCTGTACTTAGGCTTATTACTCTAGTTTTTTATTTTCTATTTAGCAGGTCTACAACAGCTTTTTTGCTGCCAAAGTTTTGACCTGTATAAAATAAATTATGTTTGTATGTATCTATGTATGTATGTAGGAATGTATTGGAGAATTAAGCATTTTCTGGTGGACTGGACAAAAAGCAACAAAATCCAGTCAGACATTCACATTTTATTATCTTAATTTATTTAAGTTAAAATGAGCTGAAACCACCTGAAACGGACTGAAACCACCTGTAACGAGCTGTTAAAATTGGGATTGATGCTGAAACCAGCTGAAATGACCTGATTATCCATTTAATTTTAAAGGTTTGCAAAAATTCAATGCCTGTGTTTGTTCATTCCTTTGCACATTTAAAACNTTCACATATTTTATAAAAATAGCCTCGTTTACATGTTATAATCTATTTTGCCAGAAACAAGTCAGATCTCTTTTGTTTACTGTTCATCGTGCAAGATTATGTTTGTTATAGAAATTTATTTCTTCTCCATCGATTAATTTCGTAAATCAGGTGATCTTTCCATATTTCCTTTCTTGGGATTGTTGCGACATATTATTTTACTACTGTTGGTCTTTGACGAAAGAATTGTCCTGTCCTCTGTTAGCCCTTTTCTATGTAATGAATTTTGAAAGAAACGAATTTGCAAATTAACTTGCATTACTGCAAAGTGGCCAACCCCTTGTGTTTTTTCAGACTCACGTATATTCGAAATCTTCTATTCCTTTCATTTATTATTTTTTGCCGAACGGGCAGTCACTGCGCATCAAATACAGTATGTTTAAAAGTATGCAGAATAATTACACATTGAAACTCATTTTCAAGATAGTATAGGTATGTAACAAAGTTAAAAGCCAGCTTGTTACCATTGTTATTTACTGACTGAATAACAAGTGTCTGATATACAACTGCAGCTTCTTTTTTTTATTATAACCAATTAAAAGTAAAACTAAGTCAAAAATACAACTACTTGTACCCATCATGGCGGGAATAAACACTGGGTCATTGGAGTTCCCACCATGATGGGCACTTTGGAAAAGGTGCAACTGCAACTTTGGAAAAGGTGTACAGGAAATCAATTGATTTTGAAAAGAAATACTGGCGACTGTTGATTCTTTATCTCAGTTTCGGACTCTTATCACTAATTGAAAACTTCGGACTGTCTCAACTTCGGACTGTTATCCCCCGTTGTTACAATATTTAATAACAATATTAACTATTCATGTTTCATGTCTTTATTCAGCATCAGATCTACTAACAATGAACAATAACATCTTTGAAAATTAACAACAGTTGTTTTCCTTTTGACTTTTTTCATATCTTCCAAAACATGGATTGGATAAGGAAAGAATAGTCCGAGAAATGAACAAATTACCATATATTTGAAACTGTTTTTTCGGACGGTAGGCATAATCTTCATTAATCTTTTATATAAGAGCCTGCATCACTTGCCAGGCTGAAGTGGTTCTTATGCATAGGGTGCTGAATTGGTCAAAACCGGGGTTGTAACAATCCAAAGTTTCTTTTATGCGGGCTCTTAATATCTAAAAGTTACAGCCAGTCACTGTATACTGTGGCAAGGTATCCACTTTGACTTGCACAGTTGTTATGTCTTATGACCGAGCAAAATTTGTCCAAACACGAGAAATCTTCAGTCCATGTAATAGTAGCACCATTGGGAGGATTTGTGTGCGTATCAATGCAAACAAGGATCTTTTCTTCAATGAGTGCAAACAAGATACTTCTTTGACAACAAACGGCAATTGCAAATGATTTGCCACGATTTTCGCTGTCCAAATAACGCCCCAGATGGTATTCCAGCGTTAGCTCTTTTAATTCTGAATGGTGGAAGAAATTAACTTCATCCGTCACCAACATCAGTCCTTGGTCATCGATTAGATTGACGGCTTCGTTAACCGTCAAAAAGCGATGTGGCAAACTGCTTCTACTTGCATCGTAGACAGCATTTCCAGACTCGATGCTGCCACAAATGGCAGCTGCTAGCTGCGAATGCAATTCGTCAGCACTTCTTGTGTCTGCTTTATGCTGTAAACACAGAATGCCTAGAATGGTGCATATGACTGTGCATGCATTGCTGCCATTACGTCCATTCAACATTCCCTGTGAAAGCTCTTCTAGGAATTTGAACTGAAAAACGTTTGGTGCTACAGCCTCGACATTTATCCCAGAAATGAATCGAGCCTGTAATACACCGTGACCCTTCAATAGTGTAGCATTTAAAAATGCAGACATGTCTTCTTGCAATTCATCCAAGAAGGTCTCGATATCTTCATCAAGCGATCCATTATTAGAATTGGCTTCGTCTGCCACGAGGGGGATGTCATCTTCAACAGCAGTAAGGACATCATCTGCATTGTCTGCCTCTTCAGCCTCGCAGAGCAAGCCAGACGGCAGCTCGACTTCTATTTGATCCTGCAGGGTATTCTTAAAAAGCATCAACGCTTCCCTGATCTTTTCAGAATGCCATCGTATACCCTCTTTCACAAAGGTCATTTTTCCACGGAGTACTGTTTTCTCTGTCGAAAGAGTGCAGTACCTGGCCTACGGACCAAATAAAGAATTCAGTTTAAAACCTTGTTTATATATAAAAATATATATCAACGAATCTGTTTTCCTAGTCCTTATATGTATATTATGAGCTAGCATCAGAGCATCGCATTAACCATCGATAGCAGTCGGTCGTGCTCGACAGTATTTGAAAAAGTGTACACGGAAGTTTATAAGTGGCTAAGGGAAAGTGATTACTGAGACGAAATGAAATAGTCTTGGCATGAACCAAATGAGAGATGTCTTACATTCTGCCAACTGAGCTAAGAACTGTTTCTTGAGTTTAATGATTGCAGTCGATAGAACAATTAAACAATTTCTTCATGAATGACTCAAGTCCGTCCAATAACCATCCATCGATTATCGCAGACTTAGTTAGCTTACATAACTGTTTACAATTTAGTCTAAATAATATTCGAAACTGCTGAACAACTGATTGCAACCGATTGAAAACTTACATCGTTAACAATGGTACTTTGTTGATCATTGTTTGCTGAAGCATCCAAATTATGGTCTGCAAAAAATTGAGAAATAAATCACTTTAAATAATTTCAAAAGCATTGCAACAAAATTTATCTCACAAACAGAACACGGGCAAGGATAAATGAAATGGAATCGAAAGAGCAAAATGACAAATTTCAACGAAACAATTTTGAAAAAGGCACTCTCTTTCTCTTAGTGAAAATCTTTCTCATCTCCCCACTCTCTTTCCCTTATTTCAAATCCAACTATTTGTGTTCGTGCAAACAATCATTCTATGTGTAAATTTTCAGTTTCTTTATAAAAGAGGTCAAATATTGTAATGGCTCAAAACAATAGTTCTGTGGGGATTTTCTTGCCAAACTATTGACTTAAACTTTCATTTAAACTTTTCGAGAAGAAAAACCTTCGAATTTCTGTTAATGCCTAGAGGAGCAGCGCCTTAAATGGTCGGGTATAGGTTTTCATCATATCTGACCGCGTTGCAAAACTTCGGTTCAAAGTAGTATGGATATTTTTTGTAAGAAAGAACGCAAAATTGATTTGCTGATGCCATTTCTGCGATTCTATCTTGTTGTTTTTGTTTTGTACCACCTAGCCTGGTCGTGAAGGATGTTTTAAAAACACACACGTGAAATGGATAAAGGTGAGTGTATTTGATCCCCATTTGTTTTGCAAGCCCAGTGTATTCTTTCCTCCATAGTGCCATCCATAGTGAAGACCCAGTGACTTTATGTATTTTTTCACTGTGGATGGTACAATGTAATATAAGTATATATATTGTAGTTTTTTATCTTCATATGAAAAAAAATTCTTTCTTCGTGCTACCTTAAGATTTTGAATAAAACACAACTACGGTTTGTATACAAGCAACTTCAACCCTCAAGATATACTTGTTGAAGAAACATCACAGGAATGTGCAATAATAGTAGTCAGACTTGCCTACCTGCACCCCTACTGGTCGGCCTGTGGATTCTGAATTATCTCACCGCCCCAACAAGGACAGATAATGTTACAATAGGATCCGCTACTTTTGATTCACGCCCAAGGACAAAGCGATCAGCGATCGCAGACAAAGGGAATTCTATGCCCGGTCGGTCAAGTCATAAACAAAAACAAAGCAAGCCGCACAAGTTGCTCTGAAACCCAGGTAGCTAGCTCGCTCGTTGTGCATTCCAGTAATGGTTTTTAAGAGCAAACATGAGCACATATCGAAAG
>REGM01000336.1:0-19485 GCA_004194415.1 Aurelia aurita
CCAGGTCTGTCCCAAAGCTTGGCTTTTTTCTCTGAACTTTGGGCTAGCTCTGTCCCCAAAAGGTGGCTTTTTTGCCTTCGGCAAGTTTGGCTTTTTTCCTGAATATTACTGGACAATAGATCATTTGGCAAGGTTTGTCCCCAAAACTGGTTATTTTCGCGCTGTCAGCAATGGTTTTTTCTTGCTCAATATCAAGGAAAAACTGAAATCGTAATAATTTAAAGACAATTCTTCGCTTATTTCTTCAAATCAATGGGCAAAAAAAAATTTTCCACGTTTTTTTGCTTTTTTCGGTAAATTCATGGACAATATTGGGTGGGATCCGGCAAATACTAAGGACAGAGGTGACACCAATTAACTCAAAATACGTATTTCACAATTACAAATAAAAAAACCGGGTGGGATTTCAGAAAAACTTGGAACAGAGGTCACAACAGTGCACCCAATATTCGGCAAAAATTGGCTTTTTCCTGGAAATTTCAAGGACATACGTTACGTCAAACGGATGTCAAAAGCCTTAAGATGTTGAGGAAACAGCATCAGAAATTCTGCTAGATTACCTGAAATTTTATGCTGACCAGCTATGTCCCAAAAACTTGGCTTTTTCTAGGGTTTCTTGCATAAACCTCGGCAAAAGCCGGGTTGGTTTATTTTTGTTCCCAGGACAAAGGTGGGGTCAAGAATTTTACAGTACTTGACCGCCCCTGTTATATGACCCTTGGTCTGCACATCTCAGTTCATGGAGATCGTTAATTATATCGTTATTTTTTATTTGCGCTGCGGAGCAGCAGCTAATCTTTGAAATACCCTCCAAAACAAACTCAAGGTATAGCGCGGATGGTTGAACATTGATAAGGCTAAACAATAGATAAACAATGGTTAAACTGCGATATGCTGGCTTATGTTCAAATTTACGCATGGAGACGCACAACAGACACCAACGACGCAAAGCTCGATTTTTCATATGCGTACGCACAGATGCGACGTTCAGAACAAGCATTTACTATTGTTTGTTACAAGTTTGGTTATTGTGCGGCAAACTTCAAGCGAAGTCGATTCGATTGTCGATGGTCCTTCCTATCGAGATCGTCGTGGAAGCCCCAAAGGAAAGGCAGAGAAGCGAAGTAGAAGCGATCGAATGTGCGTGATAGATAATACTGAAAGTTCAATGTCGTGAATTTTGAACGCAATTTTCCTTACCTTCTGGAAAGACGGTAGCATTTCCGTAAAGTTGCTGTGCTCGTTGACAGAACTCGACAAGGAAGATGCTGATTTTTACAGTGCAAGGTTGAGATTTTATTTTGGCCTGATACTCACTTTTCGTGCAGTTTATGCCCTTACTCTGACCAGTAGTAAGAAGCTGCAAACTCTAGCCAATGATGGATCTTTTTCAGAAAATTCAAACTTATTTTAGGCCGCGTTGAAATAGTGAAACGTAAACACATTCCATGTGATTGTTTGATAAACAGTTGGACTATTGTTAGATTCATTTCAATTGAATTGCTTGCCTATTGAAATTCTGTCAACTGAGGCAGCTTAAAAGGCAGACTCCAAATCAAGGTCGTAGATCCGGATAGGAGATCGTATTTGAAAAGAATTAATTTAACTTTCTAATACTTGTAGACATCTGTCGCAAATCTTAAGATAGCAATATCTCTCGTTTAATATTTAATCAAACATCGAACCACTTTTTCTGAGACACCCTGTAGAATTTCAAGCAAACCCATTTTTGGGTACTTATATGACCCTTGGTCTGCACATCTCTGTACATAAATGCTTTGAGTAAGTTTAAAGTCATTAACTATTGATCTATAGTTTTTCATAGTATGGTTGTTCATCTCTTTCTGGATCCATTTGGGGTTGATAGATTGGGAACGGGGGTTGATAGATTGGGAACGGGGCCTGTTGCATTGGTGGTACTCCATCACTGTGGGGCAAAATCTAGCCGCGGGTGGTCTTTGCCAATATTCTGGTTGTTGCTGTGACAGTTGTGGCTGTGGAGTGCAGGAATTTGTAATCATCTTTTCGATCAAGACTATGAACCTATCTTCGTGTTCTTGCTGTCGTTGACTCTCTTCCTTCAAGAAATCTAGAATTCCATCAACTAGGTCATTTGAAAGGGCTGTACTTATTGCATCCAAAGTCCTTTGCGTCTTCCCTTTGCATTTCCTCTTCTTGTTTGTTTCAAATGTAGGGACAAACAAGTTCCTCTTTTTGGAGATCCCCGATAAGAAAAACATTTTTGCCCATTACTAGACTTTTTCTTTGGCAGTTTTAAATCTGTCTCTGTATTGCGTAGGATATACGAGATGCGCTTTGAGTTTCGGATGAAGAGGTCGCACAGCTATTGAGGAGCCAGTTCATTCAGGGACTTGAAAACCATTGTTTTAGATTCACTAGTTCTGCAATGGTCTTCCAACCCAGCCTGTCAATGAGTGGTCTGCTTGGGGTGTCAAAGCTGCTGTTGGTTATAATTCTAGCAGCTCGGTTTCGAAGCTTTGCAACTGAGTAAGCTCAGTCGAAGCGGCACAACTCCAAACAGAGCAACAAAATCGAAAATGTGGCTTGATTGTTCCTGTGTAAAGAGTCTTAGGTGTTTCCTGCGGTGGGAAGGTCTTGGCATGTTTAGAAAGCCAATTGCTCTAGAAACTTTAGTAGAAACAGTTCGAGCTCATTATCACGAATTTTCAATTCCAAATTTGAAGATTTTATGCTTTTGCCAAGCAAGCATGGAATGTGTTTCTGCAACAGTTAACCCTATCAAGCCTAGGGGGGGGGGCTAAATCAGCCCCCCCCATAGCAGCTTGTCTGCTGTATATCCGTACTAACTGCACTTACCACTCTGTAACTTTCTGAATTTACTTTTTATCTTTCTTACACCCAAAGATATATTTTTTAGAAAATGAAATTCATTCCAGGGGGTAAACAAAATTCATTTTCAAATGATGTCAACCGCAAATTTTGAATAAACCCTAATAAAATAAACCGGGAACTTGGGAAATCAATGCGAAGCTAGGAATATAACCTATTTTAGATGCTCTATCGAACTGACTACTAATTTTTAAATTTGGACGAGTAAATCGCCGTATTTATGCAATGCGCATGCGCACATTCTTTGAATTTTTGTGTGATGACGTAATAATTGTTTAATAAATATTTTTTACAAAGCAAATGCAATTTGACCACAGAATACATAAAAAGTGGACTGATATCCTTACTGCTTTTCGTTTTCTTGTAATTAGCAGTTGAAATTTTTTAGTACTGAACCCTTATGATTTTGAAAATGTAACATTGTGACGTCATCATCATCATCATCATTACTTTATTTTTACAGTAGGCGAGAATTAATTATAGCTCAAATTTACAGCTAATTTAAGCCTACTCTACAATACAATATATACAATATTACAGAATAAAAAATAGTTAAATATATCAAGGCTAATTACATGAGGATAAAAACATAAAAGTCTATCCTGTTAGGAACCCAACCTGTGGTATATATGCTTTGCAAAGCCTGCAGTTGCACTTATCACCTTTCCAGCACCTTGTTTGCTTTTTAAAAATTGGAAGGGTGCTAGAATCTTTTATCTCATGTTGCAATACCTGCCACAATCTATTTCCAAGGAATGCTATAGTCTCGATTCCAAAGGAAGTAGTGCGTACCTTTGGAAGCTGCGCGTCGTTACCATGTCTTAGGTTGTAACCAATGTTTCGCTACATGAAAATTTCCTTCATGAATGTTGGATTGAGATCCAATTTTGTTTTAAAAATTTCAGTCATAAGCAACTGCAGATTTCTTATATGGATGGGCCCCAAATTAGTTTGTTCCAAGAGAAAACCAAAATCATGTTTGTAATCTTTCTGTGCGATGCGCGGTGCCCTTTCGTGGACATGATTGATTCTTTGATTCAAGGTTCTATCGCAGAACATCCAAACAAGTGGACAGTTGCTAAAATGAGAGAGTACAAATGCACGCATTAATTGCTGCAATTTTTCTGTGCCCATGTAACAGGATATCCGGGCAAGAGCATGAAGTTTTTGGCTGGCTTTCTTACAAAGAGTTTTGACATGTTGTTTGAAAGATAAAGATCGATCAAAGGTAATACCAAGAAGATTCTCCCCTGTAGTTTCTTTCAGACAAGCCTCTCCTATTCTGATACCGGGTGAGTCAGAAAAAACACTCCCCGTTTAAAAGGCCACTGCTCCCTGGATATCAAAACGATAATATTGACAAATACATTATGTAATGGTTGACATGTTCAAATATGATTTAAAATTTACCTGACTGAAATCGGCCTCTCCGTTTTGAAATTGTGAGCGATTTTCTGGAGAAAGCCTCTTCAAGAAACCTTCAAAACAGGCCTAAAATCACGAGCAAATTTTCCAAATATTTCTGCCTTACAGCAATGACTTGCACACTTGCACGTGCTTTAGCACGTGTTATCCTCTTGGGAGGATAGAATCTCCGAGAATATTGTTGTTATGTTTCCAGGCATGGCACTTTCATCCTCCCAAAGGGATAAAACGTGCTAAAGCATGTACAAGTCATTGCTATTTAGGCAGAAATATGACGAAAGTTTGGTCGTGATTTCATGCCGCTTTTTAAGGTTTCTTGGAGGGGCTTTCTTGAGAAAATCCCTCCTAATTTCAGAAGGGAGTGACCGATTTCAGTCTGGTAAAATTTAGAATTTATTTGAACGTGTCTACTATTAAACAATATATTTACCAATATTATTGCCTCGATATCCAGGGAGCAGTGGCCTTTCAAACGGGGAGCATTTTTTCTGACTCACCCTGTATGGATTTTGAAAAACAATTATTTAATCGAAAACACAACTAATTATTTAGACGACTACTTTTTAGCCTGTCCAGGTGAATCACAGAAATGTCAAGAACAGCTAACCTTGGCCATATCGGTATTTGCAAAATTGGGCATACCTCTTTCCACAGAAAAAGTTGTAGGTCCAAAACACGTAATAAATTATCTGGGAATTGATTCTAGGAATCGAGTCCTACGGAATACTGAAACAGATCTTAGGATCCCACTATGCAAAACATCTAATGGGAAACGTAGCTTTTCATATCGCGGAGTGACTGTTTGGAATTTTGGAATCAATTGAGCTCCGAAATCAAAACCACTAGCGATTTTTAAAAACAGGCTAAAAACGTGTTTGAAAAGTCATAGAGATATTCCAAAATGAATATCACACATCGAATCCAGAGTTTGGTCAATTTTCCTTTCTTAGAATTGAGATTTTCTTTCTTACGCTTATTCTAGATCTTATAATTTAATCATAGAAACAAACATTGTTATTAGTTTAGGTTTTTAGCAGGGCACATTGTAAATCAGTTTATTCTTTTTTATAACTGAATGTATTACCCTGGGTAAATAATTAAAAATGAAAAATGAATGAAAATTGAATCGAAATTGACTCTTTAAAAATGGAACTTCGTTTGCCTGCCGAAAAGATCCGAGAAATATCTGAGATTCTTGTACACTTTAGAAACAAAGAGAAGTGCACTAAACGGGAACTCCTGTCTCTGATAGGCAAGTTATCTTTTGCATCAAAATCATTCCGTCAGGTCGTACTTTTCTTCGACGGCTAATAGACCTGTCAACCACCGTTAAAAACTTATCTCATAGAATCACATTAAATTATGACGCAAGAGAAGATATAAACTGGTGGTTACAATTTCTACCATCATGGAATGGCAAACAAAAAATTCTAGAAGAAACCACAACATTGTGCCCCTCACTGAACTTGTACACAGANCGTTTGCCTGCCGAAAAGATCCGAGAAATATCTGAGATTCTTGTACACTTTAGAAACAAAGAGAAGTGCACTAAACGGGAACTCCTGTCTCTGATAGGCAAGTTATCTTTTGCATCAAAATCATTCCGTCAGGTCGTACTTTTCTTCGACGGCTAATAGACCTGTCAACCACCGTTAAAAACTTATCTCATAGAATCACATTAAATTATGACGCAAGAGAAGATATAAACTGGTGGTTACAATTTCTACCATCATGGAATGGCAAACAAAAAATTCTAGAAGAAACCACAACATTGTGCCCCTCACTGAACTTGTACACAGATGCGCCAGGTCAAGTTGGCTTCGGGATTTACTTTCACGGCCAATGGGTCGCCAAAAAATGGTCTGACGAGTTTTGCAATTATTCAATACAATGGAAAGAGTTGTTCCCAATCTATCTTGCTTGCTTCATTTGGGGGAATCATTTTCACGAAAATAGGCTTTTATTTCATTGTGATAACATGGCAATAACAAATGTATGGGCGACCGGGTCTTCAAAATGTCCCAAGATCATGTCCCTCTTTCGAAAATGTTTTTTCTTGCAGCAACACATAATTTCACAGTAAATATTAAACACATTGCAGGCACGAATAATTCTATAGCAGATTCCCTATCTCGGTTCCAGATGTCCAGATCCCGTCAACTAGCGCCAATGGCAGCAGTTCAAGAGACAGAAATGCCTCCCGAAGCATGGAAAACCTAAAGGATGAACTGAATCATTTTCAAGCCCAGGCGATTGCCAAAATCACACAAAAACATACGATCAAGGGCAATCTTCATATCTACGATTTTGTTCCGAATATAATTTGTACCCGTACCCTTTAGAGGAATCGATGCTACTTTTATTTTGCACATACTTGGCGAGAACCGTAAGTCATGCTACAATCGTAACATATTTATCTTCTATTCGTTTGCTAAACATTGAACAGGGTTTCACGCCTGTGGCAGAAATGCCACATCTGAAAATGCTGCTCCTTCGTATCAAGCGAGAAAAAGGCTCACGAGCTAGGCCTAAAAGATCTCCGATCACATTAGACTTATTAAGAAACTTGAAGAATTCCTTACGTGCATCACATTACTCAACATCTGACCAGTTAATGTTATGGGCTTCCTTCCCAACAGCGTTCTTTGGTTTTCTAAGAGCTTCTGAATTTTGCGCCGAAAGTCAGTCCTCATACGAACAGCAAAGGACTCTTCTCGTCCAAGATGTCGAAGTCACGTCTGAAGCAATAACTTTGAACTTAAAATCGTCAAAAACTGATCATTTTCGTGCTGGAAACAAAGTGATGCTTGCACCTTCTGGTAAATCAGTCTGCCCATTTCGTGCCTTAAAAAATCACTTGGAGAACTGTAGAACACAAAACAAGCCTCTCTTTTCGTTTGTAAATAATACGTATTTTACCAAACAGACCTTTTCAAAAGTTGTAAAGAGCTTGCTGCCTCAATCATGTAATCCTAAATTGTATTCATCGCATAGTTTTCGTATTGGCGCAGCGCCACAGATAAGAATACCCCCGTCTGGCTAATCAAAACACTAGGCCGTTGGTCCAGCGACTGTTACCGGGATTACATTCGCGTAAATCCTGGTCTTTTTTCGACACAATTCCGGGTTTGTTAACGTCGTAAGGTGTATTGCAGGGTAATTAGCCATTTAGTTATGTCCGCCGTCAATGAGTGGTAGTTTAGGCGTATCTTGGTGTTAGGCCGCCATACAATTATGGCGGCAAATTAGCGAGAAAATCCAACCAAACAAACAATCGTTTTCTCAACGTGAAATATCTCACGTTCAAGTTCAGAGTCCAAATCTGCTAACAACAAGCCATAACTATGCTAACATTTTCTTTGAAGTCAAGCATTCTGGACATCAATACCCACTTAGTAACATCCTAAAATATCAAGATAGAAATCTGAATTCATATCAGTTGTTGTTTGAAGTTAATTAGCGATACGACCCAATATCTGCCACTCAATGCCTCCTTGCTTGTTTTTAATCTGAAAGAATGTATTTGCGTAACAGCGTATGAGCCGCGGACGTTAACAGTTGCTTTTCTTTAAATTAAATTGCTTTAACTTGATAAAAGATGACAGAAACGCTTAAATTTGGCCTAGTAATGAAAATAGACACCCATTGTTCTACTAAAGTTTCATCAACTATGGTTATCCACTATACAAAACTATATTGAAACACAACTAAATTAGCAAGTTAAATACATTTACTAAGTTAAAGTGCCTTGTTTCTTTATTTGAAATAGCTTCAAAGAGACTCTTAAATAAGGACAATATATGAAAATTAACAACCATTGATCAATTATGTTAAACCACTATAAACAACACCTTTAAATAACTAGATTGAGTAAGTTATAGACCTTTAAAGTCATTTCGCATTTTAAGCCGTTGTTTTTCTTTATTGTAAATTGCTTTAACTTGATAAAAGATGACAGAAATGATTAAATTAGGCCTAGTAATGGAACTAAACACCAATTGTTCTAGTAAAGTTTTATCAACTATGGTTAGCCACAATGCAAAACTCCATTGAAACAAATAAAGTAGCAAGTTAAAGGCATTTAATAAGTTAAACAGCCTTGTTTCTTTATAAAAAAAAGCTTCAAAGAGTTAAAACATCTAAGAAATTCTTAAATAAGGACAAAATATGAAAATGGACAACCATTGATCAATTATGTTAAACGACTAAAAACGACACCTTTAAATAAGTAGATTGAGTAAGTTATAGGCCTTTAAAGTCATTTCGCAATTTAAGCCGTTGTTTTTCTTTAAAGTAAATTGCGTCAACTGGGTAAAAGACGAAAAAAAAGCTTAAAGGTCAGATCAAGGCAAGCGCGATTTTTTTATATTTATAACTTTAAAGTACGGAGATTTCAAATTTTCAAACGAAAGTTCGAAATGATTTACGGAACCTGTCGAAATCGCCCTCTGAATTCCACTTTTCAGTCAAATTTTCCAAAAAAACCGCGCAAGCAAAAGAGCCTGGAACTAGCAGAGACGTGACGTAAACTGAGTCATTGAGTTGCGAGAGCATTGTAAAAAGTTACTGCACTCACTGAAATTCAAGCAATAGTTAGTCACGCACGTTAGTCACTTAGGAATAGAACTACAACTTCTGTCCGTCTCAGAACAAAATACATGAGTCATTGAGGTGTGAGAGGATTGAAAAAAGTTAATGCACCCACTCAAAGTCACGCAATAGTTAGTCACGCACACATTAGCCCTTAGTTAGTCACCCACGTTAGGCCGTTAGGAACCACAACTTCTGTACGTCTCAGAACAAAATGCCGAGAAGGTGTGTTGTGTATGGCTGTGGTGAGTCGGCTTGTGCGGAGAAGAGAGTGTCTGTGCATATCATTCCGTACTTCGGAGATGACAGAGCTTTTGCTGTGAGCCGAAGAAAGAGATGGACTGACTTCGTGGAGAAAACGCGGAAGAGCTGGAAGGCAACAAAAACATCAGCGATCTGCTCAAACCACTTCAATCCCGACGACTTTGAACAGCCCCTGGCTTCAAGTGTATTGCCTGGCTTCCAAGGCTCCTTTTTGAGAACTCTTCGGCGTGATGAACATGGAATTTGTTCATACCCAACCATACATCCACCGAAGAAGATGAAAATGTTAGAAACTGCGTCGTCAAGTACCAGTACTAGGCCAAGTGATCGATCTCATCGACAGGTAATTATGCATTTATTCTGCACATTTTCTTTTCTTTTTCCTTGTAAACATTCTTATTCTACTTATTAATGGACTTTTTGGGATGGCCTTTATTATTCTCTGGTTCACACGGTTGAATTTTCACTCACAGACCATTCGTGAAGCAATGAGTGATACAAATGCACCATCTACCCGCACTAGTGGGCCTAATAATGAGGAGACCGACTGTGAATATGAGCAACCGGCATATGCTGATTACGCATCTGCAACGAACGTTAGAGAGTTCCAGGAGCCTGTTTCCTGAGTGGAAGATGAACAAGTAAGTCTGCAACAAATTTATTGTTAATAAATTACTAATTTAGGTACTTTTTTAAATAAAGACTTTCACGGGGCCTACACACCACAACCAACAACAACGCAAAACGAATCAAAAGGGCAAGTACTTGGTATAAGACCAAACCAAATGTCCCGAAACCACCCTTGACTCCTACATAATATACTGTAGTCTGTACTATGACTCTACCTTATAGCAAACCAAATATCCCGAAATGAGTTACAAACAGCTCGTGAGACGAACACGTGAGACGAATTTTTTCGTGAGACGAACACGCGTGGAAGACCGGAGATTTTGCGATGGCCACATCAACAGTAACTGACGAATATGAGACAGAAAGTGGAATAATATTAGGAGGGGATGATTTAAGGAATCCAATTAAAATGGAAATAACAAAGATACGTGAGAAGAATCAACGAGCTGACTGCAGTAAAACTTGCAAAGCACTCGAAAAGATGCATGGCCTAAATAACGGCATGGTCCAAATGTCACTCGATTATATGTTGAAATGCGGAAAAATAAAGGATGTACCTTATAATGGACGGGAATCATTGAGAGTACCATCTGAATCCAATGATTAACTCGAAGCTTCAAAAAGCAGATTATCAGCAGACGAAGAAAGGGTCAAGCAATATCGAGATGAAATCTTGGAGGTAGCCTCCATGCACGAAGGAAACGAAGGAATTTCATCGCACGAGGAACAGGACAGTCTTTCGTCCACTTCAGATGAAGATGAAATTATAACTGGAGATATTTGGAATATGGAAAGTTCGCCAGGAAAAAATTTTAATCATCTATTAATGGATTTTAAAAATAAATACCAAAAAATGAAACGTCAACAAGTCAAGAGAACTGCATTTTAGAACGATTAACAAAAATTGAGGGGCGTGTGGATGGAATCACCAAAAAAATGCAACAAAATTCCCAAGAAAAAGAAGAAACAAGCACAGTTGATTTTAATATATTTTTTGCAAGAATTAGTCAACTCGAGCAGGAAAACAAGTCACTGCGTGATGAAAATATAGGCCTAAAGTTTGAAAACAAAAAATTGAAGGAGTCACACAGTACCGGAGAAGTCGCTTTTAGACCACGTGACCAAATCTCAAGTTTACAATACAAAGCTCCCAACCAAAATGTTCAAAAAGAAAATTCAACGGCCCAAAGGGACCAAGCCCAAAGGGACCAAGCCCAAAGGGATCAACCCCAAAGGGATCAAGCCCATTCAAGCGAAATGCAGTCAAGGTATACAAATAATGTAGCCGATTGTGAGTGGAAAGTACAAAGTACAAAGTCTAAAGTTCAGAGAGAAGGCTCTTGGGGGAGAAATTTAAATGGAAGGGAGTTTTCCTTTTCCAAACCTCTAGACACTACAAACAGATTTAGCTGCCTTGAAAATCTAGCAACAACAACAGAATCCACACAAGTCCCAAGTGACCGAGGGTACTCAGCTGCTGCAAAAGCTCAGGGGTTTCCTCAGACAACGAGTAGTAGAAGCGAGAGACAAAATAAGGCAACAACACTGGACAAACGCGACGGAGATTGGGAACATTCTTGGGCAGCAAACAGCAAAACAACTTCAGAAGACGTAAGAAGGCCAAGAAAACCAGTTTTCTCAATTCTCGGTGACTCGATGGTTAAAAAGATTAGGAGACAAGATGTCAACGCTGAGGCTCCACATGCCAAAACATCGATTAAAACTTTCCCTGGTGCCACGATCGACCAAATGAGATCGTACATCAAGCCAGCGATAGACGACAAGCCAGATGGAATAATAATCTTATGTGGAACAAACAACTTGAGATCAGAAAGCCCCGAAGAAACAGCAAACAAGTTAATTGAACTGGCTATTGAAACAAAGAAACAAGTGAGGGACGTTGCAGTTTCAAGTATTATAAGAAGGACAGATTCGCATGAACTTGAGATGAAACGAAGAAAGGTAAATGATTTGGTTAAAGTAGGTCTCTCTAGAAGTGATATTAGCTTTATGGAACATGACAACATTGAAAGTAAACACCTTGATAAATGGGGACTTCATTTAAACTATCAAGGTAATAATGTTTTAACCGGGAACTTTATTAATTTTTTAAACGGTGGATGACTTATAGATTTAGACCAGACATACAACACACCCAATTCAACTGACCGTGATGAAGTTCATATACAGGGGTCTGATGCTAGAATTAATTGCAGCCTAATTGAACATATCGGCTCGACTCTGCATTCTGAAGGCGAAATAGCTATCCAATCTAGCAATGCAGGCACACCTAGTGTCAGTCATATTGTTTCTACTCCACCCATATCCGACAGTGAAACTGATGATGAAATAAACAGGCTTTTTCAGCTCAGGACAAAATATCATAATAACCCTCTCCTTGGCTTTTTGAACATTAATAGCCTTAGAAATAAAATAGTCGACCTCAGAGAAGTGGCAGAGCGATGCTTACCAGACGTTTTGGTGATCGAGGAGACAAAATTGAGCAAAGATTTCAAAACAGAGTTGTTTGTAATGAACAACTATCAGTATCCCATGCGTCGCGATAGGAATGAGTTTGGAGGGGGCCTAATGCAATACGTGAGAAAAGGGGTTGTATGTAACCGCATTACTGCATACGAAACGCAGAATGTCGAATCGATATGTTCAGAACTTACTATCAGCAAAAAAAGGTGGATGATTTTTGCAGTCTACCGACCCCCTGTCTCTGCAAACTTGAATAGTTTTTTTAACGAGCTATCAAATTCCGTGAATTCTGCTCTAGAGAAGTACGACAACATTATAGTTTTGGGAGACTTTAACGTGGACACCCAAAATGAGCAACATCCTGGTTATAACAAGTTAAAATCTTTTTCAGATGTGATGGGCCTACAAAATTTGGTAAACGAGAAAACTTGTTTCACTAAAAACCATGCGTCCTCTATCGATGTGTTCCTAACAAATCGACCAAGACTATTTAAAAAAACATGCGTATTTGAAACAGGACTCAGTGATTATCATGGACTCGTAGTCACTCTACTGAAAGCTCAGGTACCGCGCCTTAAAGCAAAACGTATAACGTATCGATGCTATAAAAACTTTATCGAACATGACTTTTTGTCTGATGTCAGAAAGGCAAATTTTAAAATCAATCATCAAAGTGCAGATGACGCATATGAACATATTACCAAAACTTTTCGTGCGTTAGTAGACAAACATGCACCATTGAAAACTAAGATACTTCGAGGGAACACTGCTCCTTTTATGAATCGAGATTTAAGGAAAGGTATTTATACCCGATCTAGGCTTCAAAAGAAACTAAAGAAGCATCCTTCAAAGGAAAATGAAATCAAGTTTAAAAAACAACGAAATAAATGCGTTTCACTAAGAAAGAAGGCGATTAGAAACCATTTTAAGAAAACAACAAGCAATGGGTTAGTTTCAAATCAAGATTTTTGGAACCTCGTCAAACCTTTTCTATCCAATAAAGGGGGGTTGCATGGAAATGACATAACCCTAGTCAAAGAAGACAGAATTATAACTGACGACAAAGAACTCGTTGAAGTTTTTAATGACCACTACATCAATATCGTTGAGAAATCCTCAGGAAAAAAACCCTCTAGCATTGCCGAAAGTGTACCCTGCTTGGACGATCGGAGTATAGTTAGACTAATTCTTCAAAAATATGACAACCACCCAAGTGTTCTAGCAATTATTCAAAGTCTAGAGAATTCATTTACCACCTTTTCTTTTCAGGAAGTTTCAACAGACAATGTTTTCCGGCTTTTACGAGCAATTAATGATAATAAATCAACCGGTGAAGATAAAATACCCCCAAAACTTGTCCATTTAGCTGCGAGGGAGCTATCTATCCCACTAACAAAAGCCATAAACATTAGCATTCGAAACAGCGAATTTCCAGCACATGGAAAACAAGCTGCAGTTACACCTCTCGACAAAGGTGAACCGATTCGAACAGTAGAAAAAAATTTTCGCCCCGTAAGCATACTTAACACTTTCTCCAAAATATATGAAAAGATCATTAAAGATCAAATAAATCCACATCTCGAGAGAACGCTTTCGGTTTTCATTGCAGCCTACAGGAAGGCTTATGGTACGCAACATGTCCTAATCAGAATGCTTGAAGATTGGAAGACCAAACTAGACAATAATTACACTGTCGGAGCAATATTGATGGATTTATCGAAAGCTTTCGACTGTATCCCGCATGATCTGCTTATAGCAAAACTCCATGCATATGGTTTCGACGAAAATTCTCTTGTCTTCATATATTCCTATTTAAAACGGCGCAAACAGTCGGTTCGAATAAATAATGTTTACAGCAACTATCAATCTGTTTTATCAGGGGTTCCTCAAGGATCCGTCTTAGGCCCTATTCTTTTCAATTTCTATATTAATGACTTGTTTCATTTCATCAAAGAAGCATCTCTTGTCAATTACGCAGATGATAATACTCTAACATATTTTTCCAACAGCCTCCCACAACTAATTGATGTTTTAGAAAAGGAGGCCTGCATTGCTCTCACATGGCTCGATCGAAATGAAATGATCGCTAACCCAGAAAAATTCCACGCACTTCTCGTAAAAAAAGATCAAACGGACACCACAGGGCACAGTATTTCTATTCAAGGGAAAACGATTAAGTCTGAAGCTTCAGTAAAGTTGCTTGGTGTAAATCTTGACCATAAACTAAACTTTGATTTCCACATATCTGATCTTTGCAAAAAAGCAGCAACCCAGCTAAATGTACTAAAACGACTGAAATCTTTTCTTGGTTTTGCGGAGAAGAAGGTACTTGTCCAAAGCTTTGTCTTCTCCAACTTCAACTACTGCCCTTTGGTATGGTTTTTCTCTTCAGCTAGATCCATGGATAAGATCGAAAAAATACAGGAGAGAGCCCTACGTTTCCTTTACGATGACCACGATTCTTCTTACGAAGAATTGCTTGGCAGATCAGAAAAATGCACAATGCATGTACATAGGCTAAGATACCTCTGTATTGAGATCTTCAAAACTGTTAACGAGCTAAATCCTGAATTCATGCAAAACATTTTCGAAACAAGAACCTCCAATCGACCTTCACGTCGTCCTAATGATTTGCAGCACTATAGGCCCAACCAAACAACGTTCGGTTCAAATAGTCTCAGGTCTCTTGGACCGCAGATCTGGAATCGTTTGCCAGATGAAATAAAATCAGCAGAAAATCTAGTCCAATTCAAAAGACTAATTAAGAGCTGGGATGGGGCCACCTGCAGATGCAATGTATGCCTTCGTAATTAATTCTTTATATAATGTATTTAAAATTTTCTATAAACATTCCGTTAATTCGTATTTTTTTTCCTGTAAATAATCGAATTAGACTAGTTGCATTTGTAGCTAAAAGTAATTTCGATTTAAAATAAAAGGCACACACACACACACACACAGCGCCATATATGAAATATACACTCAATAGTGCGCTTAGAAAGTCAAATGGGTATGTTGTTGTGTGTAACACATGAAAAATTCAATGTGAAAGGATAGGATAATGTTTGCATTAAAAGACAGATGGATATTGTAACATCAGCCTTTATTCAAATAATTTCATATTTACATTTCTGCATATAGGTATATATACTGCAAGTACCCAATTCACCCCCGTAGTCCTTTTGTCCATCTTACTCCTGTGCCTTTCTGACAATGTAGCTCTTTGTTATAGTTTAAAGACGTGTTTACCCAAACCGAGCCCTGTCTTGGTTGTGCCCAATTATCTTCAGATAACCTCAGGCTGAAGAACCTTTGGCTTGGTGCAAAGCACAAACTTGAAATGGAGAGATATGAAAGAGCAAGGCTTGAAACGATTATAGGTAAATTGTCATATTGTTGTACAGTGAAATTGGCATTAGACAGCTCATCTGAAAAGAGGCAAAACTATCCACAGTGCAGTAAAAACCCGCGTATAAGAACCTACTATTTTGCAAGTCAGCCTGGGTTCTTAAACAATGAATACAATGGATTGGTTCTTAGAAAACAATTGAAAATTTGACAATTTCAGCCTGTAGGTTCTTAATCCACAAGGTTCTTATACGCGGGTTTTTACTGCATGTGAAGTTTGGCTAGTGTGAAGAACGTATTTAGAATAAGCGTGGCTGGGACTCTCAGGGTTATCCGACTTACAAAGTATCTGACGTATGCAAGTCTGACAATACACATATTTTTTTATAAGAAACCGCTTATAAGAAACTCAAATTCTCAGATTGCCAAAGCATTCAGAAACTCCAGCATGTTTTCTTTCTTCTCACTTGTTTCCTGCATCATATTACTCGGAAAGTACTTGAGTAATGTCTAAGCATTGGAAATGCTTCAAAACACCTTGTTTTGAAATGTTCTGGAGGTCACAGATCTGATAATTTTAAGAAACTTTAAGTACTGGCCCAAATTCTTAGTTTCTTATAAAAAATACGTGTATGCCAATTTGACTGTGGTAGAATTTATTTATATTCTTGTGGGAATGTTTCAAGTTGTCATATAAAAAGTTGCTTTTTACTTCCCAAAGGAACATCCACTTTATGTTCATAATTCAAATATGTTTGAAGGAGAAAAATAGACTTTTTAGAGGTGTAAATATGTTAATTGAAACTTTAAATATTTACAGAGAAATTACCCACCAATCAGGCAAGTCTGGAAGAGAGTGATTTTGAAGCTCTGATGGATATTGATGATCAAGTGGGTGGTGATGATGGTGGAAATGACGCTGATAAGGATGATGATGATGGTGATAATGTTGATGATGTTGAGGATGATGATTACATTGAGGAGGCAGAAAATGATGATGCTCATGAGTTGGATGATACAATCACCAGCAAGTATGTTGTTGTATACTGTATCCTTTATTTGACATTTGGAAAATGGGAACTTTACTTTACAGGTACATTAGTATATCAAAGAAGCTTATCAAATAAATTTAAAATTGTTTTGAATGTATTTTAGAAATTGTTCCTTCTTTTCAGCCCAAGGGACGATGGACCAAGCNATGATGGTGGAAATGACGCTGATAAGGATGATGATGAGTGTGATAATGTTGATGATGTTGAGGATGATGATTACATTGAGGAGGCAGAAAATGATGATGCTCATGAGTTGGATGATACAATCACCAGCAAGTATGTTGTTGTATACTGTATCCTTTATTTGACATTTGGAAAATGGGAACTTTACTTTACAGGTACATTAGTATATCAAAGAAGCTTATCAAATAAATTTAAAATTGTTTTGAATGTATTTTAGAAATTGTTCCTTCTTTTCAGCCCAAGGGACGATGGACCAAGCAATGTGCGAACAGAGCCAAAGTTCATTGTTTTCCTTTCACAACTTCTTCTTTTGTTTCGTGTTTGTCCTTCATGTAAAGCTGATGGTATCCTGACAGAACAACGAATTATTCGAACCATGATTGAGATTGCCTCGTTCTGTGCCAATCCAAAATGCCAGAAAAAAGAATCCATATGGAGAAGCCAACCAGATATGCCAGGAACAAAGATAGCTGCAGGAAACTTTCTCCTCTCGTTTGCAATCCTGGTTGCAGGTGCATCAGCTACAAAAGTTCGGACAGTCTTCAACCACATGGGGCTTGCATGCATTTCTCTTCAGACATACTATACTCATCAAAACGTACGATACATATATGACAGTGACAGTCTTTCTTTTGAAATAAGTTGAATACTCTGTTAATGTCCCTTGTGTTTTAAAGGTTTTGACAAAGGTTTAGCAGTGTAAAGCACTTCATAGAATGTTGCCTTGTTTTCAGCTATTGTGTAAAAACAAAGCCTGCGACACATCAAACGTCAGGCGAGAACATCTGCGACTAAACGATAAAGAGTTTTGCATTGAGTAATTTGCGATATCGCAAAATCACCCCCGGACATTCGATGTGACACAGGCCCCATATTTGCTTACATTAAACCGTTCCGACATCCGAGGGAGAGTTTCCCTAAAGATAGCTCCCCCTACCTTAAGGGCTTTCCTGATCATTAATTGAAGTCCGAGATTGTTAGATTGTTGCTGATAAAGACACATACTGATAACTGTAACGGCATGATGCAAATATGCAAATATTTCATCGATTTAGATTAGTTTACTTTGTACATTTGTATATAGTAAGCTAGATATTGTAAATAATCGATGTAAAATAAGATGACAAACAAACAAAAAATATCTCGAAAGTATTCTAACTATTCTACCTACATACTGTTTTGTGGGGCTTGGGAAGTGTCACTAGTGGCAGGGGGCACGGAAGATGCGCAGGTGGGCGATGCCTACCGAGAAGTATAATCCCGTAATAGGGCAAGCCCCGCCACCTGCTAATTTTTGGAAGGTTTGCCGGATCCTGCAAGTTCTGGTAGTTCCAGTGGATGATATAGGAAGCTTAGTCCTAACCATCTACACTCACCGGCAATCCCTACGAAAGATAGTGAAATTGGCTGCAATAAAGAGAATGTGTCTGAGTTGATCGGGGGGAAAAGTGTCGTGAATGCACACTTCCTGCCTACTGCCGATGTCACTTCCTTCTAAGTCTTAGTAACAGTTGAAAGTATCAAGTTTAAAGTGTTCAAAATTGATGATACTGATAAATGCGGATTATACTGATTATTGCATATCAAAACAACTAATGATTATCTCTATACTAAGATGCGTCATAGGAATGCCCCGAAACCTTTTCTCTTCCCTTTGTTATCCCTCTCGGCACGGTAACAAGAACTCCCCTAAAACTGCGTCTCTACCATGGAAAATAGCATTACCAACATTTGCTCCAAAGTCTGAATCTGTGCGTAATGGGGTTATTTGTTTAGTTTGCAAAATGGAGGCTGGGGCAGTTGCTTTTTCATCCAAGCTTCTACGCCCAAGGGAATGATCCTTACACATACCCTCATTACCGGACCATTAGTACATTGGAGTTTGATCTTACTTTCAGTTCCTTTTTGAAAGAAGGAGCAAAAAAAGAGGGTATGTTTGCATAGATCGCGTTCTTTTTCCAGCTAAGATATCGTAGGCTCTAGAGGATGAAAAATGAGGGCCTTACAGGGGTATTGAGTGAGGGGGAAGTCTGTTCTGAGTTGCATATGACTAGAAAATCAAAAGCTCCTTAACCTCCAATGCTGCGCATTTTACACTTTAGATTACATAGTTTGATGTTGTAAAGGCTCATAGAAACTTATTGAAATGCAAGATAAAAGCGTGCCTTAGCTGTGACGCAAATCATATGGCAAGGCAAAGGCAATAACAGGGAGGCTCCAGTGAGAGGGGGCAAGTTTCTTTCGAGGGGCATGGCGCTAAAATGAGAGCGTAGTCTTTGGCTTCCATATCTTCTCAGAGTTTTCTTAGAAGGGGGATAAAAGGGATATGGGAGGTTTAGATGTTTTACTCAAAGTTTCTTATCTAATTTTTGTATGGCAAGGCCAAGGCTCCAATGAGAGGAAGAGTTTATTTGAGGGGCATATAACTAAAACGAGAGGGTCGGTTTAGAGTTTTCTTAGATCGCCTCCCTTTTCCAGCTAAGATATGGTAGGCGGAGACAATAGAAGGAGAGAAAAGGGAAATAGGAGGTTTAGATGGGGTTTAGATGTTTTACTCAGAGTTCCATATCTAATTCGCAGGCTCTAGGGGAGGAAAACGGTTTTGCTTGCTGCGAAAGAGACCTTGAAAGGGGGGTTT
>REGM01000336.1:22876-58239 GCA_004194415.1 Aurelia aurita
AAATTGATTGAATCTTCAAAGCGGTGGGTGGGATGGGAATTCGTTTTTCTTGTGTGCTATATGCTTTGATTATAAACAGCGCTCTTACATTCAATGTGGAATTCTCAATATTTCTAAATCTGAAGGCCCTGATTAATACCCTAACTTTTATACCAACAAACAAGGAACTTCAGTTTTAACCAACCAATCAAGATTAAGAATAACAACTAGTCAAACCAATCAAATTCAAGATGACCAAACCATTAGGCATGCGAAGTACAATAGTTTGATGTTCTGCTAAGTCGTTAAAGTAGCAATAATCTGAGTCAGTTTCCTAGTCTCTACTTCATACTGAGGCTGTTACGCATTCAAGCTGGTATTAACAATAAGAAGTAAAATTCCTTGACTCACAAAAGTGTCCGCTTGTTACTGCAAAGTAAATGAATGGGCTATTGTTGCTATGCTAAGCAAGTTTCTAAAATTACTCAAAATACACGTGAAATAATAAGCGCGCATGGGGTTTTCCCATCGATTTGTTTTATGGGCAGCAGAACACTCATATCGATTAACCACAGTTCACGCTTCGCCTGAACTTTCATTTAATTATTGCTTAGGCATAGGCAATATCAACTTACTGTATATATAAAGTATATGTAAACTTTGTCTGAATTCTAGTATCCAACCTGTAGGATCTACTGGGTAAGCTTGGGGTGAAATGGGCAAGGCAAAAGATGTGAATAAATTTTTTTGAATCTTCATTTATGTTTTCTCTAGCTAAACATCTGTTGGAACTACCTTCCTTGAAGTATTGAATGTTCAGTGAACAGTTCAAGATCTCTTGTTATTCGGCAACCAACATTACCCATTTTAACCCATTCCACTCCCAGTAGGCCCTATGCAAATGTGAGGTTTACTTTACTTTATTTCAGTGTACAATCAACTCCCTGCTCGGGGATACCACTGTAAGCAGTCACCTTGTCTATAAAGACACTTTCACTTGACACTTTCATAAAGACGACATTTTTTTTAGGTGGACATCACAATCTTGTCCCAATTGACGGATTTTGATCAGAATTCCTTGTTAAAGTGGAAATTGGTCCCTGTCCCTAAGATCTCCACTTAAGAGAGAGATATTATAACATGTCTTGAAAATACATAAAATTCCAATCAACTTCTTTAGAAATTTTATAACACCATGTGAATTAACAGATGTACTGGTGGTGCTAGGGTTAGATATGTACTTACAGTATTATGCTTCAGTTGATATCTTTCTTATTCAATATTTAAATTTCTAGGAGAGACTTTTCCCATCAGTGTATATACATTGGAAGAAATACCAGCAGCATTTGCTAGCAGATATCAACAACCTTGGAGAGAAGCTCATCATAACTGGTGATGCCCGCCATGACAGCATGGGTCATAATGCAAAATATGGTACATACAGTGTGTTTTGTTGCAATAAACCTTCAATTTCACATTTTGAATTAGTACAGGCAAGGATCTCTTGATGTCAACATTGTCAAGCCCACCCCTCTCCCCCATTTGAAGATAGTTTCTAGCTTTCATCATACAACCAGACACCCAGTATAAAACAAAGGAAGTTTGGAAAAAAGTTGAAATATTATGTTAATTGGGACATGTTATAATAGAGTTGTCTTAGTTTCTTTTCAATCCTATTCTACCGTAATGAAGTTGATAGCAGTTCAGCAATGGAGTTTGAGGGATTCAAGAGGTGCATGAATTTGTTTTCTTCTCTGCCATGTGGAATTGGAACATTCGTATCCGATAGGCACTCATCAGTGATAAAGCATATGAGAGAAAAGCTTTCTGGCATAAAACATTACTTTGATCTGTGGCATCTGAAAAAGAGTATGTTTTTGATTTTCTATGTTTTTGATTTTCTATGTTTTTGATTTTCTATGTTTTTGATTTCCCATGCTCTTGATTTCCATTTCATGTCTTTACATCATAATTGCCGTAGCTTTCTTACTTCATTGGCTGTTTTCTCTATACTCTACTTTTGAGAACAAATTTTACAAGGATATTATAGGGCTAAGGTTGAGGATTTAACACACTTTTTAGACAACAAGTAGAACACTCCACAGACAAAGAAATGAGGAGAGACCAAAGGATAAGCTGATAAACAGATAAACTTCCAATCCTACAGTTTATTATCAAGTTTGATCATATTATGGTTACTCCTAACTTTTAATTCATGCACCCTTCTCAACCTCATTCCCTGCCAACAGATAGTCCTTTACAATGTACAGTAGTAGTTTAAAATGTACAGTAGCTATTGCTGGAGAAGCAAAGAGGACCCTAACAAATCAACAATTTGAGGTATCAATAGATTTGAAATTGCCACAAGAGAATGGCTTGTCCGCCTGCTTCTTCTTTTTCTTCAACACATACTTTGAAGATGTATTCTTCTTTCTTCAGAGATTCGCAAGGTTCTCACAAAGATTTCAAAGCTGAAAGGATTTGAGGTACTTTCAGAATGGATTCAGCCCTGTGTCAATCACTTACATTGGAGTGCAACAACAACACCAAGTGGTGATGGAAATATCATCCTCGCCAAATTCAAGTCATTCTTTGGCCACGTTGTTAATAAGCATGATAACCTACCAGATCCCCTATTTAACAAATGTGCACATGATGATGATATTCAACAGCGAAAATGGTTGACTCAAGGTAATTGTAGATGTAACTGTGCTGCAGTTCTACTGCTATAACTGTATTAGAGGGTGGGAAGTTTACCACTTTTTTGGTAAAGTGAAATAAGGAAACAGTTTCTTTAAAGGCTCTTATCCAACCATGGTCCTTGTGCGTGCTCTGTTTTATGAAAATGAACATTTTTGTTGTCTACGAAAATGGCTGCCTCAATAGAAATGAAATTGGCTCCTATGATTTTTTTTCAATTCTTCTTGTTTCTTTTGCAGACTCAGATCCCTTTGAGAAGCTGGAATCTTCTCTCAGCAATAAATCTTTGCAAAAGGGAATTCAGCAGGCCTCACCTCTTGCACAAACCAGTTGTTTGGAGGGATTTCATTCGGTTGTGAACCACTTTTGCCCCAAAATTGTTGGTTTCTCTTATGTTGGAATGTTATGCAGGTACTTAACTTGAAGATAAAGTCCCCCACTATAAATCTAGATCCCACATTCTCATAAAAATATGAAGAAAAGGGTAAGACTCTTTACATTTAAAAAAAAGTTTTGTTAAGCACTATCTGTAATACATGAACCATAAAGACCCTTCAATAAAGCTGATCCAAGAAGTTTAGCATTCATAAGCTAAACTACTGTATACGGTAAAACCCCGCTTATAAGAACCTAGTGGATTAAGAACCTGCAGGCTGAAATTGTCCAATTAGACTACCATTTTATAAGAACAAATCCATTGTATTCATTGTTTAAGAACTAAGGCTGACTTGCAAAATTGTATTTCCCATTTAGTCTTACTAAAATTTCATGCTTTAAAGTGTGAGATGTGTGACAAGTATATCACCATGTGTTGCTGCTTTCAATACTTAAATAATTTTCTCTAGGCATGCATTGGCAGCTTTGCATTTCAACTTTAATTTGAACAGAGATGTACGGACGAAGGAAGATGGTTCACCTCAGATTACTGTTCATTACCCGAAATTGAAAAATGGGGAGGCAACCATCAAAGATGTAAGAGTAAACAGAATTTCGGTGAGCTCTATTTATGAATATAATAACCTATTTCTACAATAAATCATTGGCTCTTTTACCATAACTATATGATGTAAATATACAATTAAGATTTTCAAAATTATAAGCAAGTTATTGTTTGGCTTTTTCCATGATAACAAATCTATGAAAAAATATTGCTGATAAAGTCAAAGCAAAACGTCAGACACATCTGCTATATTTTTGAAAATCTCTTTTAGATGCTAGAATGTTAGATGGCTCATAAAATCTTCAACTGCTACAAATTTAGGGCTATACAAAAATATGTAAAACTGTCTGTCCAACTTTTTGACAATTGACATCATACATGACGGAAATGTATACTGGAGCATAATTGAAATTTCGTATGATAAATGTTTAATGTATTGGGCTTATGTTTCAAAATATGTGGACCAACTCTTTGCCACAACTGCAGAGAGCATCATCAACGGAAAACTTGAAGAGGCAATGGCAGAGTTACGGGAAGCCACACCACCACCTTTGTGTGCTGATTTTGAAAAAGAGACGAGGGAGGATGCCATAAAAAAGCGCAATGAGCGAATGAGTATGCCTACACAAGAAGTACCAGCAACATGTACAGGTAAGTTTTTTTGCATTGCACAATGAAGTGACAACAATGTATACAAAGTTTAAACATGTTGGGTAAAGGTTTGGTATTAAATACAATTGTGAGTAATATAAGAAGCAAATTTTGGGGATGGTCAAAGGTTTTTTTTGACAAAGCTTTGCAAATGCCACAAACAATGAACTGTTTGATTCAGCCATTCACAGCTAGGAATAATCATTGCAAGCTCATCACCTTTGCATCAAAAGGACACTCCAAATGATTTTCTTGTGTTTCAATTGCAGATTCAGTTCCAGTAGATGTTGAGAGCAGACCACACAAAACACCATGTTGTACCATATGCAAAAAGCCAACGAAAGGTCATAAGGAAGTGCTTGATTGCCCCAGAAATCAACAGAACTGATCTATCATTATCAATATCTTAGATTACTATTTTGGAGTTTTGCAACTTTCTTTATGATGCACAATTTATTCCATTGGCTTTTATCCAGAACATTTTAAACAATTGAATACATAAAGTGACAAAACTGTGGGCTAAAGTAATATATAGGTGGCACATGACCGTTCAAAAAATAGGAGTAATATCTGTCACAGTTACAAGAAAGTTAAGTTTTTTCAAGTTACACATTCAAGTTCACTCGTCATCATCCCGTTCAGCATAACCTGTTGCTCTCTCATATAGTAAGTTGAACTTTGCTCTTATTGCATTGTAGGTACAAGCTGGTAGAGGCAGGCGTTTTCTTCCCAGCTTTCCATGTATTAGCCTTGTAAAGGCTCTGTAGGCAATAGCTCGCAGAAATCTGAAAAAAGATCGGAGAAGTTGTAAGGCATTTAGGTAAGGCATGTAGAACTGGACATATTTGAGAGGGATATACAAATATAGACTTGCATAACATCTTGTGCCACTTTCACTTTCTGCATGAATCTGAAGAAGTTTAGTCTTGGAAACTGCTAGCAGTATGCCTGTCACCAATCAGGATGTTAAGAAATAATTTTTTCTCAAGGGAAGGAATATTTTCATGTGTCAGATGTACAGCAATTATGAACTTTTTTCCAGAACTATCATACATGTTTACATACGATTGTCATATTTATATTCAGCATGACATCAGATTGTCATAGTATTCAATATTTTTTAGTATATATGCATATCTTGTAGAGAAAATCAGATCAATTTTAATAATAAAATGAGACGGTTTTGTTGTTTTGTTGGGAGAATCATAGAGTCATCCGTGACATTGTTCACTGTAAAGTGACCTTGTACATGGGGACTAAAAGATAAAAATACTGTACATATAAAAAAAAATTGAATCTTCATTACATACCTCTTCTCTGATCCAAGATTTCGGTAACGTGTTTGCTGCAGGGTTTTGTACTTGTCAGCCAGTAGTTCAAGTGTCCATGGATTCAAGCAAACTGGTTTGAATCCAGGATGATTGGTGACACATACAGGTTGCTCCCCAAGCTCCTCAAGAACTCTAAATTCATTATTTGCATCAACACATGCTTCAACTTCCTGGCAACACTGACATTCTTTGGCATTTTCCAGCAGTTCAATTCTACAGTTGCCACATCTGCACCTAGAAAAATTACAAAATTTTAACTGACAAAGGTAGCAGGTAAATTGAGTCGGCCAAAAAGGGACTAAAAGATGGAAGTACATGTGTAAACTGTCAACTATGCATTAAAATGTGCTAATTATCAATCTTAGGCCCCGTTCACACTGCTCCGTTTTTGTTATTATCTGTTTTTGATGCATCGAAGCTACCTGTTCACATTGCTCCATTTTTGTCCGTTCACATTGATCCGCCTGATTACAAAAACGCAGCGAAAAACCTCCGATTTTGTGCGTTCACATTGCTCCGTTTTTGTGAAACTCGTTGTTGAATGTTACAGCGTTTTCAAAAACTTCCGTTTTTGTGCGATCACATTGATCCAATGCGTTTTTAAAAACCTCTGTTTTTGTGAATATCCACTTTTGACAGCGTTTTCGAACACCTCCGTTTTTGTGCTGTTTTTGTGCGGATCCGTGTGAACACTTTCACAAAAACGGATGTTTTTCTCTCCGTTTTTGTACAAAACGGAGCAGTGTGAACTTAGTCCAAAGTATAAGTTCAAAACGTGAATGGCTTGTGTTCCCACAATATATGAACATAGTTTCGAGAGTGTTTTTATGACTAGGTTTCGAAACTAGATAGCAACTGGAACAACAATATAGGCCTGTAACAACAAATTGGCGAGGCAACTAACTGATCAAATTGATCAAAACTGCAAATAAAAAACTGCAAATAAAACGTGATTATTTGCTCTGTATGCCAGCTGTATCTATTTTTCGTAACGAACTAGTGACCACTCAGTCAGTTGTAGGCCTAAGGCCCAGCCAATCGCCATGATGAGATGACCAACATGAAAGGGTCAGCTTGGCTTAAAANTCTTCATGACTTACGCCCCCGCAGAGCTTATTACGTTTTATTGAGCGCTGATAGACCACGGAATAGACTTAGAGAAAGGCAAAGATAGAGCTAGCTTGCATTTTAAAACGACAGCGTACGAGACTTGCTTTGACGGCGGCAAGACGAAAAGCTTCAAACGTAACTTCAGGGTTGCTAGAAGAACTGAGTAAATCTAATTGGTAGTATACCTTTTCAGAAAAGAATATTTCAAGTCTGATTTCAAAGAATATGGGTGGTGGGCACAGGTCTGTCGCTTTCACATTATCACGTCATTTAGCAATTGTTTAACAATCTTGGAAACAGTTGAAACATATATGAAGTGCTGTAACTTTGAAAAGAATCAAGATATCAAAAATGCCCACTACAGAATTCAGTAAAGAACCTAAAAAATTCCTTTCAAGCCATTCGACCCAAAGAAATATGTAACAACCATTTACAGAATCATCTCTAAATACTTGATGATTATGATATCTTTAGCACAATCGTCTACCGGGTGCGCCAAAAAACTATCCACTTTTGAACAGCCATGATAAATCGTACACAAGGCCGATTTTGACGAGTGATGACTCAATCCTTAGTGAAGATCCCAAATAATACTGTGTGATTATTGTTGATTCTTTGGCGGCCTAGTTCCCGAGCTATAAGCAGTTTCTTAAAATCATTGGAGACAGCCTAAGACCCCGTTGACACTGTACCGGTCAACTTTAGATCCGTAACAAAATTGCACCGGATCAGCCTCCTGTTTACACTGTTCCTGCTAATCCGTAACACTTTTGTTCCTTCTATCTATAGAACAATTTTGTTCTGGAGTAATGAAAAAGCTCTTAAACCGTAACAACTTTATAACGGATCAAAACTGTATTGGTACAGTGTAAACGTGGTCTATTAAATCGATCTAAAAGCAAAGGTTTCTGGAGTGATAAAAGCAAAACCAAAAGACTGCGCAAGGATCGAGCGACTGCGCGTGCAACTGATCATAACTAATCCACTTCTTAATTCCCAATTCGTTTCCTAGAGTTTCCCTCCTATTGTCCTGTCTAGCTCAGCCTTTAGAAATTTGATCGTCGTTTTTGATCGATTAAGGCTGTTTCTAGACAAAAAATTTCATGAAATTTCTTATAACGCGAGAAATAGGCGGCAGAAAAATTCAAAAAATTGACGATTATAGTTTGGAATTTTGGCTGGAGATTAAATCATTTTCAGTCTTCAAAGTCGGCTTATTTTACGATTTTTCTTATGGCCTGTCAAATGTTAATAGTTTTGTTTTGCACAACTCGTATTAGGAAAAATTCAAATCCCGAAAGATAAAATTTCACTTAAAATTGATAAACGTCTAAAGATAGCAGAGCATAAAATGATAAAAAATAACCTGTTACGTAATTCCCGAGAGAGATAACTTCCCACAATCGAAAATAATGTCAAAAGCTGATTTTATCACAAGATGCCCAGCCCATGCGAATTGCTTTTAGCGTTGGTAAACTTCAAAAGATAGCACATCATAAAAACCGTTGATTTGCGTTCATCTTATCATGTAGAAAGCTCTAGTCTTGCAAACCAAATTACTCCTCGTAAATAAAATTGAAATTTTCATCAATAAATCATGAGCTATTTGACGTGTTTTCGTCTAAACTTTTAAATCGAAACTTGAAATTCGTTTAGTACCAGAGCAAATATTTATGAGGGAGTATTTGCAGGAATAATAATTCTGGCAAACATTGGCTTTATAGGCTGGTAAAATTCAACCTAAATCGCGTTGGAAATTATGTGGATGATTAAATAGTACACGCTTTAACTTTGAAAATACTTTAAAGCCTGGTCCTCAATATTGCAAAAACGCACTAGAAAGCTTAAGTGATTACTTACGAGGGCATCCTCTGAGTACGATAACAAAGTTGCTTCCCTTGACCTGTGGACTCTATCAAAGCGGTAGAAATTGACTCTGGTCAAAAACCGTAGCTAAGGCTGATTCTCTTCGTTCACCATTAGATTCCACAACCACTCATCATCATCATCATTATCATCATCATCATCATCATCACTTCATTTCAAGTAGGCTGGAAAGGTATCCAGCTTTACTACAGCTAATTTATGCCTACTATGAGCAGTTCAGTGCATGCCGCATCCAGGCATGGGACCCCTAGTAACGTCCCTTCCGAAGGACGGCAAAGTAAGTTGCGAGGTCAGTCCCCGGGTCAGGCCACCGAGGTCACCCATCCGGAGTTTGACCACACTCGACCAAGCTTAACTTCAGTCACCTGATGAAAACTGTATAAGCCGCTCGGCCACTCACCCCACAAGTTTCTGCCACTCACCCCACAAGTTTCTGCCCTAATTTTGCTACCAAAAGTTTCTTTCTGTTTCTTATGTTGTCAATGCTCGATGTGTAGAGCAACTATATTTTTATTAGTGTTTCAAGATGCATTTGTGAACTAGATTTAAGAGACAGAAAACAAGACTTGTCTCAAGCTCAACAACATGCAGAACAACAACTTACATAACTTAGACAACAACAAACATTTTGTGAACAACAACAACCTTAGGTATACACAATTTTAATATCCTTTCTCTTCAAAGGATTCTTTATATAATGTCTCAAAAACACAAACAGATTAAATCAAGTTCAATGGAGTTTAAAGTCTTTGAGACGACTTGGTAACTTTTTGACTCTGGTAGAACGTCTAACTGTAGATTCTCTTCATTAACTTCTGTTTCAATTAAAGGTTTTTTTTCTGTTATCTCATCTCTTATATCACTGGTTGTCTACAGTCACTATTCTTGTTCTTTTCACTCTCTGCTGTAGGCTGCATTTGATTACGAACATATGGAGATCTACATCTATCTTCCCCTATGTTTTGTACGCTTGGTGATTTAATTCTATCACTTGTAATGTTCTCTTTCTCTGTTAGTGGAATTTCTCCACTTGTTCAAATGTACTCTGTTGCGTCTAAAGATACCTTTGAGTGTTCCTATCTCAAAAGATCTCTGATTAACTTGCTTTGTAACTACACCTTTGTCCCATTCGTTCTGCCCTAATTTGAAAGGTTTGATTCTTACAAAGTCCCTGTCTGCTAATGAACTCAGATCTTTAGCTGTCTTGTTGTAGGATTCCGCTTGCTTTCTTTTACTACTCATCATTCTTTCCTTTTCAACTTCCAAGTACTCCCCCCCCCCTTTGGAGCCAACAATGATTCTGAAATTGTCAAAGATGTTCTTGTTCTCTTGATAAAAATTCTTTGAGAGTGACTACTGCCTACATCTTGTGTTGGGGTTCTTCTTATCTCTAATACAACAGAGGGAATTCCAAATCTTGCAAAATGCACTTTAAGTGCTCTAATCACAGCACTTGCTCCAGCCATCATAGCATTGTAGGTATTGTTTTCAAACACTCCAAACGATCTATCTATTTCCTACCAGTTACTAAAATAATCTACAGTTATCAAGCAAGAGTGATTGTTCCAGCTGAATAAATCTACTCCTATCTTTTTCCAAGGGCTGTGTGCAGGCTTTGTCATAAATGTTTCCTTTTGCTGTGACCGACTGAAAGTTTGGCATGCCTCACAGGATTCAGTGATATGCTTTATATCTGTGCTCATTCCAGGCCAGTAAATGCATTCCCTTGCTCTCCTAAGTATACTTTCGTTGCCTAAATGTGACAAATGCTCATGCAAGAGATCATTTGATATTTGATGCTAGATCTCATGGATTCTGGAACTATAATTTGCTTTCTTTTAAAAACTAAACCATCATGGGCAGTTAATTCATCTCTAAAGGTAAAGTAAGGGCTTATCTGTAGTGGCAATTCACTCTTTGTATGAGGCCATCCTTCAATAATCACTCTTTTAAGTACGATGAATGTTTCATCATGACTTGTTTCTCTTCTGAGCTCAGCTAGCCTCTCTTCACTGAAACCCAAACGACTTACAGCATTTATTTGAATATGTCTGTCCTGGTCTTTGTCTCTTTTATTTGTATAAGCATCTCTTGAGAGCATATCAGCAATATGCATCTTTATTCTTTATTTATATCTAATCTCTGTATCATACTGAGATATTCTTAGCAGCATGCTCTGAAGCCTTTTTGGTGCTTTGGAAAGCCTTTTTGGTGGCTTCTTTACAATTGATTCTATTGGCTTATGGTCTGTCTCTACAACTGTCATCCTTCCAAATGTGTATTGATGGAATTTCTCTAGTGCCTAAAGAATTGGAAGGCATTCTCTCTCAATTCGAGCAAATCTCTGCCCTGGAGGGGGGGGGGGGGGTACACGACTTGTGGATGCCCTCTTCTAATTGCCAAAATTCGCCTTCGTACCATTTCATTTTTATGATGAATTTTGGCGGAAAACTACCCATTTTTAACGATTTTTTACCGATTTCAGCCAAACCGACCCATTTCTAAGGAAAATCTGCCAAAACATGACCCTTGTTTAGAGAATTTTCGGCCCAAAATCCCACCCATATGGGCGGCACATACCCGTACTCTCATCATGTTATGTACCCCCCCGGGATTCTCTGCTCACTGTCTGTTACAATTCTGCTTCTATATCCTAATGGTTTTCCATATTGTAACAATGCAGCACCCAAACCCAAACCTTTGCTTGATGCATCACACTCTATTACTAGATCTTTGCTTGGATCATAATAACTCAGTACTGGTGCACATGTAACAAGCCTCTTGACCTCATTAAATGCATTTACTTGCTCTTCACTCCAAATCCATTCTGTTTCCTTATGGGTGAGACGTCGCAATGGCTCAATGATATCTGAGAGCTTTGGTAGGGACTTACAAAGATATCACTAATCTTGCCGGGCTTTTTTTGAACTAACATAGCCGGGGGGGGGGGGTGCTTTCCAACCCCTCTATAAATCGCCTTAGACTAATGGAAAATCTTTCAAACTTGGCAAGAACGTAGCCATTCTTAGCTGATTGGCAGCTTTGGGTGTTGCCATCTTATTAGATGACGTCACTATGACGTCATAATGTTAAAAAATGTCAAAATTTATGTTTCTCCGACTAATTCGCTCTAAAAACGGAAAAAAATCATATAATTCGCTATTTTTCATCTTATTTGTCGTATTATTCATTCCTAATTCAAAAATACTACCTAAATGTGTTTTTAGAAAGCTATTTTGGAAGAAAATGACAAATATTGATGACGTCACAACCACGAAGTGCGGTTCTCGACCAAAAATTGATAATAACTTGCTCAAAATACTTTAAAAGTATTGCATAACGCAATTCTATGCATTTTCTACAACTTCCCCTGGAAAATCTTCAAATTTTGCAAAAATTGACTCATAATGGCTGCACATGTGATGTCATCATTTAAAAATGCTGATGTCATAAAATTCCATTGTTCTTCATAACAATAGAGAGCTCTTTGTTTGCTCATTATTTTAAGGTATAATAATCAATATTTGAAACTAATTCTGGTTGTAAAAATATCAAAAACATCGAGTTTTTCAATACCATCTTCCAAATATGGTATTGTCATCTGTCACGTGACTCCCATTGTTCAAAAATCTTATTGTCAAAATGTAGCTAATAGATAATTAGTAATTGGCAGAAAGTTGAAGAGTCATAGCTCATGCCGTTAATAAATGCCTTGCAAAAAACCGACAGGGGTATGGAAAACATCTCTAAGTTATTTTGAGCCTTCGAACTCCTTCTTTATCTTTAGGACGTTCCATGTCAATAATTGCCTTTATCTTAGAAGAATCTGGTTTCAGGCCTTGATTTGTTATTATGTGGTCTATGAAATTCAACTGGTCTGTCTTGATAGCTGACTTTGCTTTATTCAGTTGAATCCCCATTTCTGAACATCTTTGTAGCAAACTTTGTAGATTCTTATTGTGGTGCTCTTCATTCTCTCCAAAATTCAGAATATCATCAGCAACACTTACAACTCCTTCCCGACCTTCTATGCGTTCATGGAGCTTTCTTTGAAATATCTCTAAACTAACTTTAGAGCCAAACGGTTAGCGACATCAGCGATATCTTTCAAAAGGAGTGATCATCGTTGTCAGTAGGCTGCTTTCTTCATCTAGTTGGCAGTGCCAGTAGCCAGTCTTGCGATCTACTTTACTGAAAACTTTGGCTTTAGATAATGATAGGAAGTGGATATCTCTCACGAACTAGAGTATCATTAAGGATTTTAGGGTCTATGCAGACTCTCAACTTTCCATCTTTCTTTGTCTGCACAGAAATTTTAGAACACTAATCAGTTGACTATGTAACAGGCTTGAGAACACCCTGATCTACAAGCTCATCAGCATAGGTTCGAAATCTTTAAATTGGCGTATAAAGGTCGGTGTAAAATTCAGTGACATATTTCTTTGAATCGAATGGTTTGAAAGAAACTTTAGCTACTTTGCTGTAACTCTACCGTTGGACTTTTCAGAAATCTTGAACATTTTCGAAAATTCAGCGTATTTCATATTTCAACTCATTTGAGGATGTGACGTCATAAAGTTTATAAATCGCAAACCAGAAGAGTGAAAGACTTTTGCTTGATACCGGGTATCCCAAAAAACTGTATACAAGTTTGAAAAATTCTGACGCCAAGTGTTTTCGCTAAATCACCCCAAAGCTATTTTTATGTTAACTCTCAATGGATGAATTAAATTTTGATATTTTTCTGATAATTGTCGGATAATTGTTTTTTTTTATTCATATAAAAAAATTTACAATAAATTTTACATTCTACTATACTTATCTAATTACTATACAACACCACAGGAACGATACCAAGGGGAGCGAAAGTCAATGACTACCCCATGGCCAAAACTATCAGGTTCTGCAAGAAGGATTTTGAAGAATATAGATTGGGAGCAAGTAAAGGACAATATTTGTGAAAATAGTCTCATCTATGTGATTAACATTTGTATGATTGTACATGTCTTAAAGTCTAACAGTCCACCCATGTCTGCTGCCAAAATCTAGTTGGTTTTATCATTTCAAAAACCAAACATAAGATTTGTTAAAATTTTGCATATGATATTCAAGAATATATGCCATGTCAGGAAACACTAAGAAGGCAAGTAAAATAGTTGTTTTGGAAAATGGAATATATCAGTGCTTTAAAGTTTTGCTAACATGATGGCATTTCCTTTTGATTATTATTTCCACTGATCTGTATCTATGATACCTTGTTTATGTGTGACATGTTTTTCTACTCCCCAACTATGAATGTTTATAGATGATTTATGGGTCACTGAAAGAGTTCTGTAAGATTACATTAAACAACATTTCAGTTGTCAAATATTTTTGAGCTTCTGGAAACCAAAATGACCTACCTGTATGAAATAGATTACCTAGATTAAATTGTAAAAATTTGGTACTATGTTAACAACAATGACTTACTGTAAATAGGGATGAAACTGAATATGAAGTGGATTGATATCCTGATTGTTGTTCTACTACTGCCAACCATCACCTTTGCGAGCAGGAGGGATCAGAAACTTTTCATCCACCCTGCATGTGTGTGTGTGTGTGTGATTCTGTATTTATGTCTTAGTATTTAGATATTATATATTAATATAGATGAATGTTCTAAAAATCCTCTTGCCAACTGTACAGTTTTCAGTACATGATGTATATCACTTGGTTAAATATAACTTACTTCCTCAACAAAACTTAAATAGATATTACCTGTAGAAGTTGTAAAAAAAATTTTTACAGTGTAACAAAGTTAATATAATATTAACATCAAACAAGTCTTTCATATATTTTTGGTCATTTCTCTTGTTCTTGATAATTGTCAGTTATCTTCATTTTGCAATAACCAATAACATGTGTGACACATGTCTTTTAAAATGGTTTCCGGGGCGAGTTGTAACACTTTTTGGAAAAGCGTTTTTTCCCTTACAAGAAAGAATTGTCTATTGCGGGCTAATGGCTACCGAACATAAGTCGTCTTTCATTGGTGGCGCTTTTGTGCTTGTAGTAAATTAGAAATAGAAACTTACACCGGAGTGTTACAACAGCAGGAATAAGAGCCACTGCTTAAATTGAAGGTGATAACTATACATTCATCCACACAGCTGGTGAGCACAGCTTTAATAGCATCAGAGTAGTCTCTGTTACAACTTGCCCCTGTTACTTCTAGCCCCGGGCCCAGGGGGGTACTCATATATATTTAGGATAGGGATGCTCAGGTTACTTTTTTGGGTCTAAAATATGAGAATAGTTTAAAAAATGTAGAAAAGCTTGATTTACAAACGTTTTGTTACTTTTTTGGGTGTGTAGGGTAAGTAAAATTATTTGTTTGGGTCAATTTTTAGGCTAGGAATTATTTTTTTTGGGTTGGTGGTTTGTACCCCAGCCTGATCACCCCTATCCTAAATATATATGAGTTCCCCCCTGGGACCCCGTGCCCCAGACTCCCCTAAAACTCAATAAAATATTCGTCTCAATTTAAGTGTATTCTTAAGATACAGTTAATTCATGTCGCTTTATAGGCCTTTACACGGAGTAACTTTCAATCCGAGGCGAAACCTGTATTCCAAAGAGGAAGTTAATTTTGTTACTGCAAACAAGGCGCTCTGTTTCGCAATGTAAACAATAGTAATAAATCTTGTGGAATGCCGGTAGAAACGCATTCCGTTGGGTGACTTCGAAGGGAGCCGAAAAGAGCATGAATTGCGGGATTTTGAGTGTAAAGGCCTCTTTTGCAAAAATTGACATGGAGTTGAATGGAAAATTGAATTTTTCTCAAAATTTGTCCGTAATCATCAAGTCGCATTTCAAAGTAAAGTGCAAGAAATGATCGAGGCGTAGGCCAGTGGCGGATTTAGGGGGGGCAACTGCCCCCTTCACGATGAAAACTCTTGGCTTGGCGCCCCCTTTTGGCGAGAAATGCGCCCCTCATCATGACCCTACCGTGCGTTCTTGGTTCCTGACTGAGTGAGTGAGTTAGGGGGGGACAGAACACCACTCCTATATTACTTCGTACATAAAAAGGCGCAAAATCAATCTACCATCTTTAAATAACTTTGTGTTGGTTGTGAGTTTACTTCCTGCCCAGCTTCTTCCTACTTGCCCCCGCCACTGTTTTTCCAGAAGGGCTTGAGCAGCCGAAACACCCGATCGGGGCAGTTTGAGGTAGAATATTAATTTTTTGGGGCTTAACATGCTCATTTCGCAAATTTCTTAGATTTTCTTCCAAAGATCGAAGCTGTGACATGATCTTTTGTGGAGTTGTGCGACTTGTTCTGTTTGGGCCTAGCCATCGGTGGGTTGTGAAGAAAATACAAAAAGGCGAGTCAAAAGCGAACGATCACAAGACGAGAAAAAGACGCAACGCTTAGTAAGAGCAACCACGTATGTGAAATTTATTGGTCTATTCGTGTGAAAAATATTTAGAATTTTTGCGAAAGTATATTTTTGTGGCGAGGTAAAAATGAGGGTGTGGTTTTCTCCACAGCTAGCCCCTCCCTCCGCCATTATCATTATATGACGCAATAAAAATGGAGCTCTCTGATTGGCTAATGAGATTTATTGTTACAAAATTTGCCTCTGTTGTTCTGTGCATAGTTTTGCATTTTTCAGCGAAGTTCATTGTCACACCACCAACATATAGACCATACTATAACTGATTGAAAAGCTCATGCTAAGAGCATGAATTGCGGGATTTTGAGTGTTGAATTTTTGGAAAATTTAATTTTTGGAAATTCATCCGTAATCATCAAGTCACATTTCAAAGTAAAGTGCAACAAATGATTGAGGCGTTTGCAAAGTTGAAGTAAAGATTAAAATAAATAAACTAATTAATCAATGATTATGATTAATTAATAAATAAACTAACTTCAACAATCTAACTGTCCTCGGCATCTATCTTTAATAATCGCCGTCTAGCACCAACGTAGGCTAGACCCAAAACGTCCGACACGTCCATGCTTTCCTCGCTGTCAGGTAAGGACAACGTTGTTGCATCCGACACAAATTTAACTTCTCTCTGGAAAAAATTCCAATTTCGTAGCTCTTCTTCCATTGCAACTGTAAAAACGAAAACAAATTAATATTGAAATATTGAAGTTCGATTCACCTGGGAGGGAGAGAGGCAGACGGACATGTGCCATTTTAAAGGGGTACCCTTATCTAAAAATTGTGGTGCTATTGATATTGGTTTCAGACATTTCGCCGAATTATACATTGAAAAGTTTAGCAGCATTGCAAGAATTAATTTTGATCGTTTTGATTAAACATTTGGGTATTGTGGCTCAAACATACATAAAGTTTGCAAAATTCTTACCATTGAGTATAGGCCTAAACTATTTGCAGAATACTGTGCACAATTTGCTGAGGAAAAATGGTGCGTCACTAACAGTTGACATGTCAGGGTCCAAAGGGTGGGCAGGTACTGTTATTTTTTTGGTCCTATCCAGTCCTATCTATGCAATGCATGCTATGTTTGTGGGCAGATGAACGTTGTACGTGGTCAGCCTAAAACATTTTGCCCGTGACTCAGCTCAAAAATGCAAGGAGATGCAGGTAGGTCCTTAAACAAACTATTACTATTACTCACGCTGTGGTCGCTGAACTCGAATTGGCCACGCTACTTCAATGATATCTGCAAAGGAATAAAATAACACGGCATTATCCACCAAACAGATTTGAACTGTTTCAAAATTGTACGTTTCAAATTCTATTGTTAAATGAAAAAAATATACTTTTACTTACCAACTGACATTTGATCATTTTTTATCTGCATCATATTCGCATTCACTTAATGAAAAGTGCATGACTACAACGAGTTCACTTTCTCACCAAGATGTTCAAGTTGTCCTTTGGTCAGCAAATTTTACTTAGGTTCACTCTGTAATTAGGTTCATCTGTAATTAGGTTCACTATCGCAATTTCAGGAAGAATTTATCAATCATCATGATAAACTTGGCTGTTTCACTTGCCTCTTCTTTTCCATAAGCAGCCATCACCTTTGAGATAGTTTCACTCATAACTTGTGCTGCCAAATTCACACGCATTTTTGAGAAAGGGTTGAGAAAAATATGCTCATTGGTAAGTTTGGGCATCTTTCTGACAGCACCTAACCTGTCGGTTTCAAACAGGTACATGTCGTTAAATCATTGAGCTGCTCCGGCCTCTGATTGGTCCATAGAACAATAGAGCACTGAGACAATAGGACTTCTGATCTCGACAATCTTGTTTCCCTGTGATTGCGAAGCCGCCTGTAAGAAATCTGCCGCTGAGCCGCTTGAAGCTGGCTTTAAGCGCTTCAAGTGATGGAACTGCGCGGAAGGAAAGCTAAACGAAGTACTTCCAAGATGCTCAGATCCTCAAGCAAGTAGAGACCCTGGGGTTCCTTTGTGTGGTATGTTTAATTTATCTTGTCGTACTTTGTGGGCTTATTTCTGTCCACTTCCGACAAATTGTGTACATACGATGACATCCAGGGTGCATTCCATGTAAACTCCACGCCGAAGGTTACACCAATAACAAAGTAATTTACGCCAGGAAAACAATAGATCTATTCAATTCAATTACAATAATTTTCTATTGTTTCCATCAGATTTTCACGCCACTGCGCCAAGAAAATTTCTTTTCCACGCTGAAGATCTTCGGGCCTAAGTGCATAAAATGCACCCTGGGATGACATCACTTATTCTTATGTATGTTGAAAGTAAATTAATTGTATTTTGTTACCGTGATGATCAAAAATGTAGGTTTCCAATTATAAAGACTGGACTGGACAACAGAGTTCTCTTATTCAAACATCAAACTCTTTATCCAAGAAATAGATCCAAAGACTGAAATCAAAGATTACCCGAAGGATACAAAAACAGCATCAGATCTCCTAGTTCTCGAGCTAAATATGTCAGATTTAAAAACAAACTACAAGTTTAAGTATAACGAAGATGTATGTAGATGATGTTGTGAACATAAGGAAATATAGAACATCCATGGGAATGTAAGAAATTTAAGATAAAAAATTGTAGCAAGATACACTGTTTCAAGAAAAACAACTCTTTTTGAGGTGTACAGTATGCCTGTTTTGCCAACAAATAGAAAATGCACGAAAACCTTTATGCAAGGTTGAACTTTAGCAAATGCAAGACTTGATCCTTAAAAACTTTAGGTAATGGACCATGTATTGATATATGATGACAATTGACCATAGTAACTCGGTCATTGTGAAACCATAACAGGCAATTAATAGGGGGTGGGGGCAGTTATTTGGTAGTATAATTGAGATAAAATGTGTTCAGTTCTTCAAATTTGTAGATGTCTAAAACATTGCAAGAATACACGATCATCTTTATCAATTTGGACAGTTTAAAGACGTAATGTGTGTGCTTCACATGTCATCTTCATCACATCCAGTACAGCCACAAAACCAGTCACCAACAATTTGCTTCTGTATGCCAACGCAGGCCCTGTTTGAAGGAGGTAAACAAACTTAATCATAATGCTTTAATAATCTAACAAACTTGATATTTTTTCATTTTCTATTTCCAAGCTGTTAAAAGACCAACACATAGGGTGACATGAATTAAGAGCTCCAATGCAATGCTATATAGAATTTTATAATATGAGAATTAAAAAATATGGTAGCCTGTTAAAAATTTTGACTTATGATACCCAATTCAATTTTATTTGCTAAAGATCACATGTCAAATAGTCTTGCAGATTCTACTTTATTTTTGAATCTTAATTCAACATGGTTACTGAAGCATCTTCCTAGGGTACAACATTTGAAGATTGCTTTGAAAAGTGTAAACCATAGTTACAGTACAGGCCTTGCACACATTAACATGATATTCCTGCATAAGAATTCTTCAGGATATTTTTAGTTTCTCAAGAATTCTTGTTTAAAAGAAAAAGTACAGTCTTTCATACTGCTCAAGATTTCTTATCATAATGTTAAGAATTCTTAAAAGTTCTTAAGGAATGTATATAAAGCTTGAAACATCATTTATTAAACACATTTGCAAAAGTTTTTATATGAGTTTTNACGATCATCTTTTATCAATTTGGACAGTTTAAAGACGTAATGTGTGTGCTTCACATGTCATCTTCATCACATCCAGTACAGCCACAAAACCAGTCACCAACAATTTGCTTCTGTATGCCAACGCAGGCCCTGTTTGAAGGAGGTAAACAAACTTAATCATAATGCTTTATAATCTAACAAACTTGATATTTTTTCATTTTCTATTTCCAAGCTGTTAAAAGACCAACACATAGGGTGACATGAATTAAGAGCTCCAATGCAATGCTATATAGAATTTTATAATTATGAGAATTAAAAAATATGGTAGCCTGTTAAAAATTTTGACTTATGATACCCAATTCAATTTTATTTGCTAAAGATCACATGTCAAATAGTCTTGCAGATTCTACTTTATTTTTCCTTGCACACATTAACATGATATTCCTGCATAAGAATTCTTCAGGATATTTTTAGTTTCTCAAGAATTCTTGTTTAAAAGAAAAAGTACAGTCTTTCATACTGCTCAAGAGTTCTTATCATAATGTTAAGAATTCTTAAAAGTTCTTAAGGAATGTATATAAAGCTTGAAACATCATTTATTAAACACATTTGCAAAAGTTTTTATATGAGTTTTTATAAGAGTCATGTTTATCAAGGAACCATAACTCAGTTTTACACCACCTCAATATCTTTTATGACATAAATCTATGCTGAAATGATTATTAAATTCATACAGTAAATTCTTACCAGTGGTACCATGTTTCACAGATATCACACATTATCATAGCAGCATATTGTGGAGTACAACATTTAGGACATGTCCACTCTTCTTTCAAGGTTTCAACTAAATAAAAAAGCAACAATTTAATTTAACGAACACTTCATCAAATTTTTAAGATCAACAATGCATGTGGATAACCATAATGAGTTGCATTATCTGAGATGGTGATTGTCGTTTTGAATAAAGGGAAATTCCTGGAAATCTCATATGAACATGTCCAGATGTGCTCCATCCACAGAATTATTTCAGCATGTGGGGATGTCCTGCTGATTCTTTGTAAATATGTAATAGCTGTGGCTTTGGACATGTCAACTAGAAATAAACCCAGCATCAGCTTATAACGGAAGTCAGAAATTAAAGTTTAAGAATGTGGCAGTCAACAATTTGAAAGGGATTTATGACATTTGTAAGAATGGAATTCAATGCACCAAGTATTTATATACCTACAGTAAAATCTTTAATGATACCAACTTACCTTTTGCTGAAATATGATCCCATGCTTCTTGGGTAAAGACAGATTTCATGCTGTCCATGTTAATATCTAAAACTGATGGGTCAGGAAACTCATCTGTGTCCATTAAATCACTAATATTGATTAGTCCATCAACTCTGCTCGTCTGTAAGATTGCATCCCTCACGCCCAATTTCTGCAACATTTTCTTTGAAACTACATGTGAGATAATATGTTTCTAGTGAATAAATCATTTGGATTGTGAAATATTGTAAAACTTTGAATCTGTAGGAAACATTTTGCTATGCAGAAATGTGTTTAAAAACAGGTGCTTCGTGCTTTCATTTATGTAGAATTTGAACAAGAAAGATGTTTGGTTTTGGTTGTCAATCCAAAAAAAGTTGGATGAATAGTGATTGTAGGATACTATCAATATATTGTGTTTTTTTTCACCAATGAAGTATAGTAGATTGAAACAGATGCTCCTTCTAAACTTTTCCTTACCCAGGAGAAAATTTGTTTACGATTGCACACAGTGCACAGAAAGATCATAGGATCGACAAAAATTAGGCCAAAAAGTTCTTCATAACAGTCTGATGCAGAATGGTTCAAAGTCTCGCTCATTGGAAGAATATAAAAACCTAGCATAAAAACTTACTTCTTCTTCCCTGTACGTCCTTTCCTTTTTTGTCTTCTTTCGTGCTATTGCCTTGTGCTGAAACCACAAATTGGTCGTTGCTGGAGAAATTCTGCCTATCCTTGTCACTTGGTTTGGCGAATCTTACATTCCCCTTCTTTCTGCGCTTTGTTGTAGAGAAGAATCGACGCTGCTGCTCTACATTTTTGTTATTTCCCTTTATGGTTGGCTCGATGTTGATGACATTACTTGCAGTCTTCATTGACTCAAACGTGTGTTTTAATGCAGTTCCTCCTTTGTATAGGTGACGAAGTGCCTCGACATGCTGTGGATTGGAATCATCAATGGAGCCTATGATAGAAAGAAGCAGATCCGTGCTTTTCTTCTTCAGATCTTCGAAGTTGCTCTCGGGCTCATTTTGAACCATCTCAAATAGATGTGACAACTCAGCTGCTTCGTCGTTGTGGGCTGAATCAGTCACCTGGTCATCTGACATGCTTCCTTGGGTTTCAATCTTCCCCAGACGCAGCCTGTTCCTGTGTACCAAATGGATATGTTTGCATATTGTACAGTACAGTAAATAGTCTGTACATGTGCACGAATATTTATGCATGCACATGTTACAGTCACCGCACTTCATGACACAGTTTTGTCCAGTACAGTCCTCGCTTGTGTATTTAATGCCGTATGTCCTGTCTCCTGACTCAGCTGACACTGTCCACTCTGTATCACATATTTCCTGAATGCTGTTAAAGTTCAGCCACAGAATGCTCTGATGACGTTCTTGTATCATCTTTATCCGGCTGGTGAGCATTCCCTTTTGTTAGTTTGATTATTCGCTCGATGTTTTTATCCCTGCTGTATTTCACTAAGTTGACAAGGCACTTATCAACACACCGATTTTGCTTCCCTTGCAAGTAGCAGTACTTGAATACACGATGGAAGGCGTCGCAAAACATGTTTGTATTGATACCCAGTCCACAGCGATAGCAATAGCCCCATCTTCTTGCGTATGGTACCCAATATACTTCAAAGTACTCAGCAAATGCCTTTGTTGCGTCAGAGTTGTGCAGAAGTGCTGATGAAACGTTCTCTTGTCGGTTTGTTCAAGAACAACTCGTAGCTTCTTGTATACTTGCGACTCCAGCTCAAAATCACGTATCTTGTTTCTTAGCTGTTCCTGCCATGTCTTGTCAACATGCCATGTGCAATACATCATATTTGGTTCGCATTTGAAAACTGATATGAAAGCATCATAGCACTGGTGGGCGATATCTGACATGAACCAAGCTGGATTAATATCACCAGTAGTGGAATTCTTGAGATGCTCAAAGAAGATTTTCAAAGTACCAAAGTCTTCCTTGTTTGATAGACACCAGCCTATTGGAAGGCCCTCGCCATAGTCATCGACGACCAACAAAGACGTCAGTTTGAAATCATACCCTATAAAGGTAATAGATGTGTTGACATACACAAGGAGAATTGAGAAAACAATGGAACACCGTTGTGCCTAGTTGCCTAGAATGATGTACTGTTTCTGATTGACTTCTTAGTGAAGGTAATTTGTTTTTGTTAAAGTTCCATTGCACACCATCAGAACGGGGTGTATATTTACAGCACTTTGGCAGAATTTCTTGCAGCGGCCATATCTATTTCTTAAGAACTCACATGGCTCAACACCACATGCCAATCAACGAAGAGTTTGTTTACAAACTAATCTTTTGGTGTGCAATAGGGCTTTAAGTTGTGACATTAACTTGCTCCAAGTCTCAGTTCCAGTAACAACATAGTATGAGGCAAAGACCGATACTGAAAATGCCACCCTGTTACTGCACTACTGCGCTCTCTCAGATTTAAACTGAGACTTGTAGCAAGTAAAGTTGCGACAATGCTGTCATCTTGAAAAGCTTAAGGGGGTAGACCCCCAAGAAAAGTAAACAATTGACAAAAATCCAAAACTTGGTAAAAGGTAGTTTAACATGTCCACTTTCAAGGGTGTAACTTGGTTTTTCAAAAAAATTCAAAATTTCTTCGTTTTAAAGGGTTCAAAAATTCTACTCGGTCAAATATTTACATAGCAACGCCATTAGTAACACAAAAAACGACCATATTTCTCAAAATATATTACAATTTGGTAATTTAATAACGATAACGAATAGATCGTTCTTCTATACTATGACACTAGAAAGGAATTTTTATATCATTTATTGTTCATTTTTTATACTTTACGAAAAATGACGTCATTGATTGAATAAATGCAAAAAACATGGAACTAATTTGAATTGAAAGAAAAAATATTTTATTTTGAATTATTGGAACCCATTACATATTGGAAGGTAGTTTTTTCTCCATTTGATATTCATTTATAACAGTTCCTTATAGGTAGAATCAGTTGATTCATTGTGTTGGAATCAGCTGATTTTTGAAAAAAATGCATTTTTAGATTTGTGACCCTTCCCCCAAATGTCCATGCTGTCCTGTCCTCGAAAGTTTCTGGGCAGCTACACATGAAAGAGGCAGGATGGAAAGGAGGGTCCCGGTGTCACGGAATATTCCGTGAACGTTCCGTGGTTGTCCGTGAAGCCTAAATAAATTTAAAATCGTCACGGACCATAATTCGTCACGGATAAAAACTAAACCTCTTGTATTTGACAGAGGTTTTGTTTTAGCTATTGTTCCTCATTGTTATACATAGCTGACAGTGTGGTATGTTACATTCTTTGAACAAAAATAACTGTTCTTGCCTTCGAAAACCCGGACACGTCGCCTGTTTTCCGCTATGCCGCTTATGCTGCGCCTCCTCCGAAAGGTATATCATTAAATGACATACCTCTCGAGTCTGAACATGGTTTTACTTTCTATTGCTTTTTGCTTATTGTGTTGTGACAAATGGAAGATCGAGGATCATGGCATTATTTCTATATAAGTTTTAAATGTCATATTCTTAAGGCCTGTTGTTAGCTTAAACTGCTTCTTTTGATAAACAATTGTGGGAGCTGTGGAGGAGCATTTCATCCTCTCAAGGATGACAATTAGTTACTTGTTCCTCGTGCAAATTCGGCTTTGGTCTCCCATCATTGCAAGGAACTTACACTCCAGCAGCAGTCAGCAAATTTAAAATACAGCCATGAAGCTTAATTTAAAATACAGCCATGAAGGAGCAGAATTTATTCCAAATAAAACACACTCCTGACAAACGTTAAACCTTCATACGATAAAAAGTAAGGAAGATTCGTTGACAACGGTCCGTGGATGGACCGTGACGAAACCGAGTTAATTTTGTCATGGACTGCCTTCACGGAGTGTCTGTAAGATTCCATTATTTCAAGAATATGCAAAGAAAAGTATATTTCTTTCAATACCAGATCTTATTTTTGTTCACATCTTTCTATTATTTCGACTAGATACACGGAAAACCTGCATTTAGGCCGTGTTAGCCGGAACGTTCCGTGAAAACATTCCGTGGCAAAATAAAACTCAATTTCGTCACGGGCGACCACGGAACGTTGTCACGGAGCGTTCACGGAATATTCCGTGACACCGGGACCCTCCTGGATGGAAAAGAGGTTGTTTCGTGTGTTTCAAGTGGAGTACCTGCATAATCATTAGCTCTGAGTCATCCAACTGCTATCATAACTCGTTGTTGACGTCTCAGAAAGCAAATTTCTCGAAAAAGTGATGAAATCAAAAATTTTGAGATGGGAAACCCAAAGAACAGATGTGAAGCAAAGAAAGCAAACAAGACCAACAAGAAGCAAAGAAATTGCGAAAGGAAACCGTGGCCATGCTTACGCCACAACTTCTTTGCCAGAACAACTGACGCCTGTTGCTAGGCAAGGGACTTCAACATCAAGTGAAGCTGAAATCATGACTCCGCTTGCCAGGAAAGAACTCGAAGGAATATCTAGTGCTGCAAGGAAGCTTTCCAAGCCAATGGGGGACTATTCTGTGGATCTTGAGGATGGAGGAGATAATTTTGTTATGTTTTCCACTGATGTACTCAGAACGGTTTTCTCAGCCATGTGTTGCCCAGGCTGCAAGCAAGACAGTATTATCCTGAATGAGAATATTGCAAAAAAACAAGGACTTGCCATGAACTTTATTTTGCAATGCCAAGTTTGCTTATGGGAGCATGAGTTCTTTTCCTCACATTATGCAGATGTAAAAGGCAAGGCAAAGAACATCATGGAGGTGAACATAAGAACTGTTATAGCCTTCCGTAACCTTGGTCTTGGCTATGAGGGAATTACAGCTTTCCGTACGCAGATGAACATGCACAAACCCATGACCAAGAACAATTATAATAAAGTCATTGATTCTCTGCATGAAGCCTACATGACTCTGTCAGAAGAAAGCATGAAAGCAGCTGCCAAGGAGGTGCAAATGAAGGAACATAGCAATGATGTTGCTGCTAGTTTTGATGGCTCATGGCAGAAGCCAGGGCATGCATCACTCAATGAAATTGTATCTGCCATCTCCATATTTGACTTTGAAGTCAAGTCCAAGAAATGCAAAGGTTGTGAGGCACACAAAGATATGGATGTGACATCTGAGAAATATTTAGCCTGGAAGTTGGATCATTCCCTTGAATGCAATACAAACCATACAAGATCCTCAGGAGCAATGGAGGTTGATGGTGTGTCGAAATGTATGAGAGATCTGTAGTGAAGAATGGCCTGAGATATGTTTCTTTTGTAGGAGATGGGGATTCGTCCACCTACCAGACTGTTTCTCAGGCCAAACCTTATGGGGATGATGTTGAAATTATAAGGAAGGAATGTGTGGGCCATGTCCAGAAGCGATTGGGTACCCGCCTGAGAAAGCTGAGATCTTCATATGTCAAGAGGAAATTGCCTGATGGCAAATCAATTGGTGGAAGAGGCAGATTGACAGAGAAGATGATAGATACCATGCAAAATTATTATGGCATTGCCATTCGGCAGAATAAAAATAATCTGCCAGGCATGGTCAATGATGTGAAAGCTGGTCTCTATCATCTTGCGTCATCTGCTGAAAATCCACAGCACCACCTCTGCCCTCAAGGCAAAGAGTCATGGTGTGGCAGAGGGACATTGCAAACAAGGCCACAACATACAAGCCAAAACAAGGACTGCCCAAAGCTATAGTGGATGTTGTGGAGCCAATTTATGTGGCACTCTCTGACGAGTCGCTGTTATCGCGGTGCTTAGACTCACTTACGCAAAATCCTAATGAGTCTCTAAACAATTTGATTTGGAAAAGATGCCCAAAGCAGATCTACCAAGGCAAGAAAGTTGTCCAGTTATGTACTGCCAGTGCAGTAGCTTCGTTCAATGATGGTGCATCATCAGTTGCAGCTGTCCTCAAGCGTGTGGGTGTCACTCCAGGTCCATGTACAATTGCAGGAATACTGAGGACGGACAATAAAAGGATAGAAACCTAGCTGCTTAGAAATCTTCAGAAAAAGCAAAACATAGGAGAAAAAAGCTTAGAGCTATAAAGAAAAAATTGTGGGATTTTGACAAAGAGAAAGAAGGCCCAATTTATGAATCTGGCGCACATTAGAGTGTTTTTTGCAAACTGTACATGTTAATTTGGCGCTTATTTGCGTTTTCCGAAAACAGACATTTTCATATACTTGTGACAATTTATTTTCAAAACTGTATGGCCTATGCTGATTAAATTTGCAGGAAATGTTCCTTTCTCGTAGCTCTAGAGAATGACCGAATCTGGAGTTGATCACATCAAATCCAAAGAAATTAGCCTCCTATGAAAATCACTAAAATCAGGTTTTTTATGGTCTCGTTAATTAAAAATGTAACTTCTCAGAGCCAATGTTTGTTATGAAGCTCAAATGCACTCATTCTCTAGCTATAGCCATGATGACAACCTACACAAAATTGCAGCACAATATCTTGATCCAGATCAGAAAAAAACTGTCACAAACACGAGTCATTTTTCCGCCATTGTTGTTTGCGCCATTATGCCTAATTAGCATATTTTATTCAAATTAATACTTTTTCGAAAACTTGACCTTGTTATTGATATACTTACCAAGTCTCAAAAGAATATCTGTTAAAATGAGAAAGTATTTGTTGTTGGGGGTCTTTAAATTAGGAATGCCTGAGTTTTAACCCTATCCAGACTAGGGGGGGGCACAAAGTGCCCCCCCTAGTGAATTTTTCCACACAGCTCCTTGAGTTCTTCTATGATAACCAAGTTTTTTTGTGACTTTTAGTTTCTATTTAGGATAAATCCTTTCATGTCAATTTCAAAAATTTTGACGCATGTTCAGGGGGTCAACACATAATTTTAAATTGAGTGCTCGGCAAAATAAATACCTTTTCAGCCATAACTTTTGAACCACTTGTTTTATAATAACGAAACAAACATCGTTGATCTCCTCTTGAGAAGGGCTTTCATTTGATGTGTAGGTTTTTATTTTTGATGACGTCATCAATAATTCGTTGTTGCGCATGCGTACTTGCGAAAAACCATGTTAAGCTTCATTTTTAGAAAAATTAACAATATAAAAGGATGCAGCAGGTTTTTTTATGCACATCTAGCATTTTTTACGATTTTTTAGACCAATTTGTAACAGATTTTAGGCAAAAAGTTACTTTTTTTTTGAACAAAATAAATAAATGCTGACATCAGCAAAAATATTAATGATACGAAGCACAAATTTTAAAATAAGAATATTAAGGATATAATCTTTGTATGTTTCAAATCTCATATCAATATATTTAACTGATTTTGAGATACAACACGTCAAAGTCCGAGTGGTTTTACCATTTTTTACACCTTATTTAGCAACATTTGCTGACGTCAGCACTTACCCACGTGACATAAACAAAAACAAATGACGTCATCTTGTTTGCAATATCTTGTTTGTTACTTGTGCCAAGTTTCAAGTCTCTAGCACTTATAGTTTTGAGAATAAAGAGGGGGGGCACTTTGTGCCCCCCCCTAGTCTCCCCAGAGTTTCAAAAAGCCTAGTCTGGATAGGGCCTTCATACACAGAATTTGTCTTATCGTCAGGAATAAGAAATAAATTGAATTCCAAAAGATTGGAGTCAGTTGAAGAAGGACTGCAATTTGGTTTACTTTTTTAAAAATCATGGTCAGCAAGTAACGTTACATGGTTTTTGGTTACCCAGTTCTCTTGTACAGATAATGAACAATTTGTCCTTATCACGTTGAAATTGCTACACCTCTATAGTAGCTACGGCTATATTCTGAAACGTTGGTAGTGTGATGGTTGCTAAGGGGCGTATAAAGTTGTAACTCACCGGTTGTACCGTTAGTAGCATCGCAACACACACCATTGCTTGCAAACTTTCGTGCCTGTTCCCTTTGAAACTGTGTTTGTAAAACAATTAAAAAATCTTCTTCAGCAAGTCGATTTGTGTCGTCTTTGTCTCCATAAAGTAATAGTGTTTTTTATCATTGTTTGCTGTACTGAAGAAAGCCGTAATTAAAAACGAAACTTGTCTCACAATTCTATATTTTTGAATGGTTGTACTACAAAATAGTTTAACAAGACTTTTGAAAAACGACAAAAACTGCAGTATACCTCAAGGACTTGTTTACTTGTCATCGTTCTGAAGCAGGAAGTTCATGAAAAATGCTACTCTTTAATGCAACATTGTTTTACTAACTTTTTGCCATAACTATGGAAAGGACTGTCCTATTTCAGCGTACTGTTTTTTTTTAACTAATGGTGTCTTTATCTCATAGGATAAACCGTTCCTAAATCTAATAAAAATTCAGCGCATTCTTGCAAAAGTTTACCATAGCTGCATAAAAGGTACTTGATGTTTAGGTAATTTTCCAAAGGGAACAAAGTTGTGATGAAACCTTTAAAGCGAGGTTTTCAAGTTTTCATTTATTTGGAACCAGCCTCGTTTTCAAGGGTTACAAATATAATATATTTTAAGAAACAAACTAATTGTGATGAACTGTTTCATACATACCTTGTAATTTGTAGTAGAGAACAGGTTTTTGTTCTTTGCTATTTAGCTTGTGTATCCATCCGAGAACACTCATCATATCGTTCGGATGCCTCTGAATTTCGTCAATACCTCCTCTACGCATAATGTTTGCTAGATCCTGTTTGTCTATCAAATGGTCCGGTGCAAACTGAGCTCCACTGCTGTCTCGTATATCGTCCAGTATTTTCTGCTTTGTGACACCCTGATTCAATTTAGCTGTGATTTTCTGACGTTTCTTCTTTGATAGCAAAAATGTGCTGCAAGTTGCGTCGATGGCCATAGTGGGAGAAGAAAGCCTCAACAGAGATGCGTTTATCAACCTGGTGTGCAACTTTAATTGTGCATGTACAATTCTTTTCCATTCTGCAAGACCCTGGAGGATGTGACAAGTAAAGGTATTAATAAAACGCTGGAAACTTTCAGACTTATCACTCTTCTACTTTGTGAGCTTTCCGAGCTCACAAAGCATCTCTAACTCAAAGTAACCAATACTTGATATGTAAATAATTCTTTAATAGCAAATCGTCAAATTTCAAAGTGAATTCTACGAAACTACAACATGCTATATGCTGGAGAGCATAGGTGCCAAATCTTTAAAAAGGTCGGTGTAAAATTCTGTGACCTATTTCTTTGAATGAAATGACTTGAAAGAAACTTAAAACAATTGTAATTTCTAAATTTGTTGAGGAAGCATAGAATGATTTTCCAGAAAAACATAGTTTATGAATGTCTACAATATGGTATCAAGCAAAAGTCTTCCACTCTTCTGGTTTGCGATTCAGAAATTTGATGATGTCACATCCTCAAAGGAGTTGAAATATTAAATGTGCTATAATGTCGAAAATATTCAAGATTTCTGAAAAGTCCAACGGTAATTATAATTATAGCAAAGTAGGTAAAGTTTCTTTCAAGCTATTCAACTCAAAGAGATAGGTCACAGAAGTTTACACCGACCTTTTTACACCAATTTAAAGATTTGGAACCCATGCTCCGCAAGAGTAGTCTTTATAAAACTGTTTCTTTGTGGTTGTTAAATATCTAGATCTTACTAAAGAGAGCTGTGTACCTGACTGTCCACATAGTACTGGTAACAAGTCATTTGAACTGCTTATCGTTTATTAGCTACTAAAATATAGGCTATATCAAATAGAAGACTCTTTCAAACAAAATGTATGTTGGGGGTAGGAGAAAATGACATTTTTACAAGGAAGTTTATTAGTTAAAACCTGAAACTCCCTAAAAAATGACCAAATGCTGACCTGATGTTTTCATGTGACGCTTTCTGTCCTTTCCTTTGACTCTGGGTTTATATACACTAGATCTGTTGCATTGGTGATACTCGCCTGTGCCTTGTTTTCAAACGGCGGACTATGTTTGCTCTTCTTCTTCTTTCTCTGCCTTCCAATCGTCGGATTCTAAATTTCGCAAAAATGTGTATGATGTGTATGATGCGCCGCAGTATATGTTTCTTTTCATTGACTGGAAAAATTTGATATTATTTTTGGTTGGCAGCAAAAGTCTTCCGTGAAATCATTGCAGTTAACACTTATATTTTACTGCCCTTTCAGCTTACTATGTTGTCTATAAAAATTGCTTTTTGTACCCAGATTTGCACGATAGAAACCGTTTGACATTGAGAGTTTTGTGACATTCACATACAGTTATTTCGGGCATATCTCGTTTAAATAGTGAACAATAGTATTTCTTGATCTCCGAGATGAGCTTTGTTGGAGGGGCCCAGCCAAGTGAGTCGCCGTAGATGACTTCATTTTCTTCTATAGAACACTGCAATCGAGAAATGTGACCCAAAGTTACCATAACCACTTGGAACGTTTGTATCCCATATTTCAATGCTGTCCTTTACTGATCTGATCTTCTGCACATTGAAGATTACGCCGATTCTCCCTGGTAAGGGAAGCTTGGAGCCTCGTGTTTCCAAGTATCTGTCTACATACCTTTGAAAATTTAGAACGGAATTGGAATAAACGCGAAACATTTCTTGTTGTTGTGCATTTAGTTTCTTTACGACCCAGCGTATATGCTCACCCGACAGTAGTTGTTGGCAACACAGCCGGCTTAATTCTTCCGGGGTCATGCCGAATTCAGGTAGCAATCCAGAGTACGAATGATTATGGATCTTTGATCAAAAGGTATTCAAAACCACTCGAGATGGAACGTCGCTTACATTTGGAGGACTCCGACAAGGGCTAGGGCGAAAACTCGGACAGCTCGGAAAACTTGGAAAGTTCAGAAATCTTTTTCCAAACTTTACTTGTCCGACTTTTCGTATTTCCCCTATATCAAATTCGAAAAAACGGAAAAAATTTCCGAAGCTTCGAAAACTCCTAAAGCAGGAAGCAGCAGATTGCATACAAGCACAATACATGGCAGCCTGCTTTGCAATGAGAAGCATCATGAATTGAATGCAAATCGTAGATCTATACATATTGCACTTCAGAGACAAATACGTGCGAATCGTGTGAAATGAACTAATATATCTAGAACAAAATTCAAACAAATCATTACTTTTGCAAAAAAATTGGACAAGACTTAGTCTCGACAGAGAGAAAAGGGAGTCAAACATTCCAAAAAAGTGGTTCTCACAACTACATTAAAACCCCAAAAGTTTCGGACAGTATAGGTTTCGGACAGATTTCCTATGAAACCTTTTTGTCCAAATTACCTGTAAAAGCGCCCTAAAAAGTTTGTGGCTAAGTTTCTTGCTGATGAATGTTATAATTGGAGCATTCAGTGCCGTTTTTCGCTTAAAAATTCTGTTAATTCTATACAAATATAACCCATTTCAATGGAAAAATTTGATCAATAAACTTTAAAAAAGAAATGCTAACAATTTTCAAAAAATTTCCGAAACTTTCGTCCGAAGCTTTTGTCCAAAACTTTTCCCATTTAGATTTTGACTCCCTGTTCTCTCTGGCAAGTGTTGAGACGAAGTCTTACCCAATTTGAAGTAATGTTTAAACCTTTCCTTTAAAAGAATCCTAATGTGTTTTTGGAACTTCGGACAACTTTGTCGTAGTTTTTGAGACTTCGGAAAGTTTTGTCCGTGTTTTCGAATTTGATATAGGGGAAATACGAAAAGTCGGACTAGTAAAGTTTGGAAAAAGATTTCCGAATTTTCCGAGTTTTCGCCCTGGCCCTCCGACAACTCTCAGAAAGCCAATCTAACTCTTGAGAAATGGCCTTTCGTATTTCCTTTGCTCTGTGTAGTTGAAGGGCCCCGTTAGCTGTAAAGATACTATAGCGGCCAAATTCACATTCCATGTAGTGAAAACCAGTTGCCGTACCTTTAGCTCTCTGCAGTTGAGTCTTCCACGACATAAGAACGTCTTGAGGAGGGATAAAGAAATGGTCGCAAGGAGAAACAGTTGCTTGTGCAACCCCATACCTTGGAAGGGTTTCTTTGGCAGGTCTCTTGGTTTTCGGCACTTTACATTCGCATGCTTTTAAGCGCCTGAAGGATGTTAACTGATCTAATCTCAGGGACAGATGATTGGACCTTCCCAGCATCTAAAGTAATAAAAAGAACAATGAAAACCGCGTATTACGATAATCAGCGTTTTAAAATAACATTGCACTAAGAGCACATTTGATGTGCAATTTTGTTGTCATAGGGAGTCAGGGTTGGGCCCCTAATGTTGGATAAGAAACCAGCCCTGAGTGTGATTTTGTTCCAAATTTTCTCATCAGAAACCCACACTATGACGGACATACTCATACCTGTCAGTGTATTTTTCATTGGATCATCTTTATAAGAAACAAACCTCTTAAAGTAGAAACATCACGAAGTGGAAAATATTACCGTGAAAATTTGGAAAGTTTTTTATTTAGCCTAGTAAACCTAAAGCATTGTTTCTGTACTAAATTTCTTGTCGTAAAAGCTCTCTTAAGCCACCCTCTCTATTAAGCCCTCGCTTCCACTAGTAAGTCCCCCCCCCCCCCATTTGTATCAAACGTAAGAGGCTACTGATGATTATCTATGTATTTAGCTAAAACAATTTAAATGCACATATTTGTTATAAGAAGCTGCTCACAAGAAACACAACTCTCAGATCGCCAAAAAATTAAGAAACTCCAGTACTGGGAAAATATAACTTAAGAAACTGTTTACTTTAGTCAAGGAAACCCTTAGCATAATTTTACTTTATTTCCACTTGTTTCCTGTATCATATTACTCGGAAGGTACTGGAGTAATGTCTAAACATTGGAAAGGCTTGAAAAAACTTTGTTTTGAAATGTTCAAGAGTGCACAGTTAGTAAACATGAGATTGTTATGGAACCTTTAAGAAACTCTGAGTACTCAAAATCTGATAACTTTAAGAAGATTTCAGTACTGGCTTTAATTCTTAGGGCGTATTCTTTTGGGAATCTGAAGTCTCGGAAATCTTCTGAAAACGGTAGACTTTTCAGAGAAAAATATCAGTTAACGCTTGGCGGCCGCTGAGAACGACTTCAACAAAAACACAAGACTTTATTAACCCTTTCATTTTCATTGGCCGCTTTTTGGGGTCATATCATTGGCATTTACAGCTTTTTCATTTTGTTACATTTCAATTTTTATTGCTGCTTATCACGGGTTACAGCTAATTCATCAAACATCAATTTTCTTTTCATTGCTGCCCATCCCGGGTTACAGCTATTTCGGTAAACATCAATCTTCTTTTCATTGCTGCCCATCACAGGTTACAGCTATTTAATTAAACATAGTAACTTAAGGCTAAATACAGACTAATTAATTAATTGTTCGGGGCGGACAGCAGCGAGATCTGTCTGCCCTATCGTAACGGAGAACCATTGATTAGGCTTTATTGCTATCGTGACCGAAAACATATTCTCAGTGCCACCATTATGGTGGCCCTACTGCCAAGATACTCCCCAAAGCGTACCGTTGATTCTACTTTTACTTATTGTCTATCGTCCACTTAACTATATTCTACAGTCGTTTTGGCGAGAAGCCGCGGAACATTGTCGATAACTTCTTTTGGAGTTCTTATGTACTGCTGGTAACAGTTGCTTGACCATCTGCCGAGCACTTTTATGAGCCAGTCTGGGACCTGTGCCGCGGCAGCAGTGGTTGCGGCGCCAATTCGAAAACTGTGAGAGGATAATTGAGCTGGTTCTGTGCAAGTATGCTTCGTCAGGTTTCGCACGGTTGAAGTCAGCCGCTGTCGTGTAAGGAACGATTGATCGACAAATGTGAACAGGGGAATATCTGGGTTCGTGCAGCTCACTAAGTGGTTACGCAAGGCTCTCAAAGGGCAGACTGAGGAGCCAGTCGCAGATAGACGGACTGCTTGGCCGTTGCGAAATGGATCTGCCTTCGACACTTTTATGTTCACCGTGGCGACGTGAGATGACATCTTAATATCTTTTACCAGGAGACAGGAACGTGGGTCAAATGAGTGATTCTGTGGGGCACAAAATTCGGCAGAGCGGAGGAACGCGAAAAACGCTGTCATAAATGCGGCCCATAACATAAGTTTATCTTGCTCGTCTATCGTAGCTGCGCGTAGGCTGTTTTTTAGCACTTTTAAGGTGTCGATCGTGACAGGTAGTCTTTTTGGTCGTGAATGTACTCCTTTCAGGCGCTTCACGCCTCTGAGACTCATATGCAAGGTTTCCATTTTTGCAAAATCAGATGAAAATCCTGTATTGACGTTAGCAAAGCGAATAGAAGCGAGATATGTTCGAATCGTGTTCATTTTTTCATTTTCATTTTTAAATATTTATACAGGTTACAGATTTCAGTAATAAATAACTGTTTTACAAATTGACCTGTGCAAAAACGATAAAGCCTAAATTAAAGAAAATTACAATATGTACAATATTTAGATATAGCCTATATAATA
>REGM01000336.1:58336-80475 GCA_004194415.1 Aurelia aurita
CTAATTAATTAATTGTTCGGGGCGGACAGCAGCGAAATCTGTCCGCCCTATCGTAACGGAGAACCATTGATTAGGCTTTATTGCTATCGTGACCGAAAACATATTCTCAGTGCCACCATTATGGTGGCCCTACTGCCAAGATACTCCCCAAAGCGTACCGACGATTCTACTTTTACTTATTGACTATCGTCCGATTAACTATGTTCTACAGTCGTTTTGGCGAGAAGCCGCGGAACATTGTCGATAATTTCTTTTGGAGTTCTTATGTACTGCTGGTAACAGTTGCTTGACCATCTGCCGAGCACTTTTATGAGCCAGTCTGGGACCTGTGCCGCGGCGGCAGTGGTTGCTGCGCCAATTCGAAAACTGTGAGAGGATAATTGAGCTGGTTCTGTACAGGTATGCTTTGTCAGGTTTCGCACGGTTGAAGTCAGCCGCTGTCGTGTAAGGAACGATTGATCGACAAATGTGAACAGGGGAATATCTGGGTTCGTGCAGTTCACTAAGTGGTTACGCAAGGCTCTCAACGGGCAGACTGAGGAGCCAGTCGCAGATAGACGGACTGCTTGGCCGTTGCGAAATGGATCTGCCTTCGACACTTTTATGTTCACCGTGGCGACGTGAGATGACATCTTAATATCTCTTACCAGGAAACAGGAACGTGGGTCAAATGAGTGATTCTGTGGGGCACAAAATTCGGCAGAGCGGAGGAACGCGAAAAACGCTGTCGTAAATGCGGCCCATAACATAAGTTTATCTTGCTCGTCTATAGTAGCTGCGCGTAGGCTGTTTTTTAGCACTTTTAAGGTGTCGATCGTGACAGGTAGTCTTTTTGGTCGTGAATGTACTCCTTTCAGGCGCTTCACGCCTCTGAGACTCATATGCAAGGTTTCCATTTTTGCAAAATCAGATGAAAATCCTGTATTGACGTTAGCAAAGCGAATAGAAGCGAGATATGTTCGAATCGTGTTGTAACTATGGTTGCGGGCTAAGAACGATACGAATAAATTTAAGGTATATTCTTCAGCTGGGAAAGGTCTGAGACCGTATGAATTACAAAACTCCAAGTATATCATCTTACCAGTGTTGTATGTCTTACGCGAACCCTCTGAAATTGACATGTACTGCAGGAAGTGCAGCTCACCTATTAGATCTGCCAAGCGTCTGGCGGAATCTCCGTCTCGTGTCGGTCGGCGCCAGGGGCCAATCGAAAGAATTGGGCCAACTGTAAACGAGAGAGGTGATCTGCTAAGCGATTATTGACACCTGGAATATGTTTGACATTCACAGTGAATTCGTGTTTTGCAGTGATAAAAAATAATCTCCTGAGAAGTGACATTAGTTTTGGACACTTTGACGACTGAGCGGACCAAATGTTAACGATAGCCAAATTGTCGCAATGGAAGAGAAGTATTTTACCCTTGAAATCTTCACACCATAAAAGGCAAGTTATAAAAATTGGAAATAGTTCTTTCCACTGAATTGAGTATTCTTTTAAAACATTTGGCCACCGTGTGGAAACCCATTTGCCGTGGTAAAAAATACCGAGACCTAAGCTTGAAGCATCAGTGTAGATTTCTAGGTCGGGCGCTAATGTTGTTTTGGGTTGTAAGATCCTGTATTTGCCGTTCCATGATGGAAGGTATTCAGCCCACCATTTAATATCTTCTTGTGCCTCTTTATTTATCGAAATAGGAAGGTTAGTTTTTCAACCGTGGTTGACAAATCTATTAGGCGTCGCAGAAATAGCCTGCCGGATGGGAACACTTTCGATGCGAACGATAGTTTCCATGAGGGACAAAAGCTCTCTTTTGGTGCATTTTTTCTTGCCCAGCCAGGTTTGAATGAGAGTTGAGACATCAGATAGTTTATCTTCGGGTAAGCGGAGAGACATACTCACTGAATCGATTTCTATACCTTAGAAATTTATTTGGGTTGTAGGCCCCTCTGTTTTTTCACTGGCTAAGGGTACCCCGAGTTGGCAATTATCGCTCTTTGCTGGGCCTACCAGGAAATAGTCGTCTAAATAATTCGTGCATGTTGAAATTTTCAGATTATTTTTCATGATCCATAAAAATGTGTCTGCTAGGGCGGTAAATCTATTCACCGAAGAACGAAGCCCGAAAGGCAGACATAAATCAACAAAGAATAGGCCATCTAATGAAAACCCAAGGAGGTGCCAATCGTTGGGATGGACGGGGCAAATTCTAAAGGCACTTTTTATGTCTAATTTGCCATTAACGCCCCTTTTCCGAGTTCAGCTACAATATTCACTGCAGAATCAAAATTGTTAAATTCTACCGATGCTTCCGTATCAGGAATGCTGTCTTTTATCGACCACCCTTTAGGGGATAATAAATCTGTAATAATACGAAATTTACCGGCCTCCTTTTTTGGTATGACGCCTATGGGCGATGTCCTAAAGTTGTCAAAAGGAGGCTGATCAAACGGGCCAGCAACACGGCCTTTCTTTAACTCGTCGACAATAGAATCGGTTATAATATTTTTATGTAATTCAGCTGACTTTAAGTTATCTGATATGTTCGAAAATTCTTGACCAATATAACCAATACGAAAACCGTTATTAAAACTGTTCAGCAAATATACAGCGAAGTCTTTATGCGGGTAATACAATAGTTCTCTAGAAAGTTGACATGTGTCAATTGGTGACACAATATTACAAGGCAGGGGGTTGAAATTATCCTTTAGGTTGTGGGCAGTAGGACATTGGGTGTAACCCTTGGCAACGGGAGCACGTATGGGGCCATGAGCTATTTGGGTTTTGGCATTTGTTGTTGTTGTTGTAGTGGTGACAGGTTTCTGCACCTTGGCGACGAAAAGAATGAAAAGGAGTGCTCTGCCTTTGTTGCCAGTGATTTTGGGAACCATTTTGACACTCCCCCGCGAAATGACCGGGGGTACGACACTTGTAACAGATAATCTGCGACGAAACGGGGGATGCACAACGCAAAAATTTGTTAAAGGCGTACTCATTTAGCCTTGCCCAAGATGCGTGCTTGTTTCTAGCCATATTCATGCGGAATGCTATATCATACCGGCTTCAGGCTGTGAAAGGATAACTTTTATTTATAGAACAAAAGGATTCCTGGTATGCTAGCAATTCTGGGGCAAGATGTGGATGAAACAATCCCCCTAATGTACACATTCCAAGCCTCGATCCAGTGTAGGAGGGTCGTAATCTTTTGAGAAGGGCGTTTTGTTTGGGTTAGCGATAAGGAGGAATTTGCCCCCTCTTCGCGGGATGGTTTGACTTCAAGGCTATATTGTGGACTAGGCGAAACTTCATATAACGAGTTGGGCAGCAGTAATGTCAAATCTATAAAATCCTTGTCTTTCATCGATTTTATCAGTTTTGATGACATTGGAGGTAGATTACTTATTGGTGAATGAAGAAACGTATACAAATTACCTGGAAGGCTGTTCTGCTGCACGTGTACATTCCCAAGGCCATGTGACACGGAATTTGGTGCTCCTCTTTCATCCTGGAGACCGGGGGTTGGGGGGTGAGGTGGGGCGGATGGTGGGGCGTTTGAAGCTGCGGCAGCAGGACTTGGTTGGTGAGGAGGAATTGATGCGGGTGATAACTGCAATAAACCAGGGTTCTGGAGAAGACCCTCCTGTTGTACTTCTCTGATGAAGGACTTTAGGTCTGTGATACTCAACGACACAACGCTAGAAGACTGCACAGAAGTTGCTTGGCATGAATTTATCGGCTCTCCTTGGTGACTAGGGCAAGGTTGAGATTCTGGTAATAATGGTGATGTCTGGGGGTTGATAGGGAATGAGTTTGTTGGGCTGTTGCGATCTAGATATGTAAATATACGCGTAGCCAGCTCTGGTTTCTTGCCTGTGTTGCTTAGGCCATACCGCGAGGCTCGCAATACAAGAGCATGCTTCGAGAGACGCATCCAGTCATGCAAAGACAGCCGACGGTCTTGTTCTTTGTCCTGCTGAAGCGGATTTGGCGATTTTCCACCTTGCGACATCTTTCTATCTTCGAGATGCGAGTGGATTTTTTCCAACAAAATTCGAACAAATTTCTTAAACAATAATGTGGACTGTCGAACGCATGCAAACTCGAGGAGGAACAGGAAGACTAGGTCTGAGGGGTATGGGCAGGATTTCACACAGACCGGGGGAACATATTCTGACGATAGGGCGGCCTTAGCGTTAACACACATTTACTGCGTAGAATGCTGCACTTACCAAAAGAAAGCGCATTCTGAAGAGATCGTGGAGGAAAATGCCAAAAGAATACACATTCCGAAAAACGGTATGGTAGAGTTGGCAAACTTGGCAGAGAAAAATCCCAAAAGAATGAAAATTCTGAAAGTAACAGAATTTGAATATAGTGCTCGGCTGAGCGAATTGAAGCCATTGCAATGCACTGTGCTTTTGCTATGCAAATTCCAAGAGAAAAGAATTTACAATATTTTATTCTATTTTCGAATTTTTGAAAACTTTTTCATTCACAAAACAAGGCTCTTTGTGATCTCTCTGAAGTCTTCCAGCTTCAGGAGCACAAGGTGTCAGATGCCTCGGATCTCTACCGTTTTCAGAAGAGCCCAAAATAATACGTCAAAGATCCCTCAGAAGCCTACCGAAAACAGAATCACCAAAAGAATGCGTTTTCATCAAAAATGATCTGAAGCCTGCGAAGTCTACCGTTTTCAGTAGAATGGCATCAAAAGAATGTGATTTTAGGTCCTACCAACTCTTTGCTGTTGTTGTATATTTATTTTAATTCGATTTAACACTGCAGCTAACAATAAATACATATATATATATACATAAATATATACAGAGTTAACTAATCAAAATCGAATATGTATGCGGAAAACAAATTAAATATTTTTATAAATTTTAATTGCACTGGTAAAGCTCTACCGTTTTCAGAAGATGCCCAAAAGAATACGCCCTTAGTTTCTTATAATCAAATATGTGTATTACGTTTAGTAACTCACCTTCAAATTATCCCTTTAATTAGACTCTTGGGCGGCAATGGAATTGTCTTTAATTCGATACTTAATCCAGTACTGTAGTTGCAAATGTTACTCCAAGAAAGCTTATTTGTCTTCTTATGTGTCTTCTTCACTTATTACTTTGCTTACATTGTAACTCAAACTTGGACACGTAAAATTGTCAAATGTAACGGCTGATATTCATACAAGAGCTTAAATACTTACGAACAAGGAACTTCAAATATAGGAGAGCCAATCAGATTTTAGACGAAGCATCCGTCAAACACCTTTCAAGTTTGAGATGACAAAACCATTAACTAATCCTTTTTTCAACAGTTTGACGTGTTCTTGCATACCTGAAGTTACTCCAAGCTTAGTCAGTGTCCTGCCTTCAACGAATTATGAGGCTTTTAAAGGTGACATAAAAACTGTTTTTTTTAGGAATAGTGTGGACATAGGTAGAAACTACTTTGTAAAAACTGGGGGGATTTGGGGTGTCTTGGGAGACAAAGGTGGAACCAGTGTAGTGGGAGTAATGCGAAGACTGAGTAGATTTAAGATGTCTTGGGGGACAAAGGTGGAACCACTGTGGTAGGAGTAATGTAAAGATTGGGTAGATTAAAGTTGTCTCGGAAGACAAAGGTGGAACCACTGCAGTGGGAGAAATGGATGTTTGATATAAATGCAGGCTTAAAAAGAGCTGAACGTAGATAGGTTTAGAAAAAATGTTCATTGCAAATGTCTGTCCTCAAAACCAGTCTTTTTTGGACAGTGGATGGCACCAATTTTCCAGAAACTGGGTAGGTTTATTTTTTTCTCATGGACATACATAGGACCACAAAAGTGACAGTACATGCCCACCCTTGCTGTTGTGCATACGGTGGTCCAATGATTTTGAAACGTGGCTTGGTTCAGGACTTTCTGGGCTAGTAGGGTTCCAAGGCCACATATGTTGTGTAGCAAGTCCACATATTTTGCAGCTCATAACAAAAATAACAAAAAGTAACTTTTTGGACGTTTTTACGTGGCTTGGTTCAGGACTTTCTGGGCTAGTAGGGCTCCAAGGCCACATATTTTGTGTAGCAAGTCCACATATTTTGCAGCTCATAACAAAAATACGAAAAAGTAACTTTTTGGAAGTTTTTACCGCAGTTTCTAAAAAATGTTTTCTAAAGTCGACTAAATTGAATTGAAATCATGTATCTGTTCTGAGTATAGAAGTCTTACTACCTGTTGGGGTATTTCATGGGAGGCTATTTTACCTTAATTTATCAAAAAAATGTATGCATTACTGTAATTTCCTAATCCAGTTTGTAAGCACAGCGGCATGGAAGCCAACGTTCGTAATTGATATCCATTGTACTAACTTTGAAAAGAGTTCATAAGAGTTCATAACGGAATGGTAGTGTTGCATAAGGTTTCCTATTAACGTAATCTACTAAGTAAACAGCGGACCACTGTAACTGGGATCGTGGCTGCCTTTTAAACTTACAACTTTTCTTGTACACATACTTGTTTTGGAAGAAACTAAGAATTTGAACCAGTACTGAAAGTTTCTTAAAATCATTATATTTTAGTACTTAGAGTTTCTTACGAGTTTCTTACGAGTTCAATCTTCAATCTACATTCTTCATGTTTACTTCCTGTCCCCTCGTGAACATTTAAAAATAAACTTTGTTTTGAAGCCTTTTATATTTCTAGACCAGTTCAGTTCAGTTCAGTTCTCAATTTAATATTCCACTACATACAAAAATCTTTCAAACATACAACAATTTACTTAAGTTATGACTAGATTACAAAAGACAACAAAAGTTTAAGCATGAAATATCACAGAAATTAGAGATTTGTATGAAGGGGAATTTCTTAAGGAGGAGCTCTCTCAGTAGATAAACTAATCGAGGAGAGAGCACCCCCTGTGTTAAAAAACATATTATATTATTCAATCAGAAAACATTTTTTAGATCGAAGGTTGATTGATCCAAAAAGCAGAGTTTGGAAATTTACTGATACTTGGTNTTAAAATCATTATATTTTAGTACTTAGAGTTTCTTACGAGTTTCTTACGAGTTCAATCTTCAATCTACATTCTTCATGTTTACTTCCTGTCCCCTCGTGAACATTTAAAAATAAACTTTGTTTTGAAGCCTTTTATATTTCTAGACCAGTTCAGTTCAGTTCAGTTCTCAATTTAATATTCCACTACATACAAAAATCTTTCAAACATACAACAATTTACTTAAGTTATGACTAGATTACAAAAGACAACAAAAGTTTAAGCATGAAATATCACAGAAATTAGAGATTTGTATGAAGGGGAATTTCTTAAGGAGGAGCTCTCTCAGTAGATAAACTAATCGAGGAGAGAGCACCCCCTGTGTTAAAAAACATATTATATTATTCAATCAGAAAACATTTTTTAGATCGAAGGTTGATTGATCCAAAAAGCAGAGTTTGGAAATTTACTGATACTTGGTGGAGAACAGATATATTTTTTAGATTATGACGGAAACTCATGACTGAAGGGGATTGTTTGATGTTGAACGGAATCTTGTTCCAAGATTTCGCACCAGCATATCTGACAGATCTCAAACCATATTGCAAGGTGTTTTGCTGTGTCATAAAAATACCACCCTTACCAGCCTGCCTTGTATCATAATGATGAACATCTGACAACATTGCAAAAAAATAAGGTGGAGATAACCTATTAACAGACTCAAAGACAAAGGTAAGCAGCTTCAAATCCAGTAAATCATACAATTTAAGAATTTTTAAATCGGAGAAAATTGGAGAGGAGGGAGATGTAAAATTCTGGAAAGCAATAGCTCTAACAACTTTCTTTTGCAGAAGATATATTGGTATAGAGTGGATGTCGTACGTATGACCCAAGACAATGATTCCATATTGTAAAAAAGAAGAAAATAATGAGTAATATAAGGAAACTAAAACATTAGTCGGAAGAAGATCCCTTATTTTGAAAAATATACCACAAGTTCGTGCTAGTTTTTTTTAAAGTTCACTTAAGTGATACTTTTCTTCCAGCTGAGGTTTTCGTCCAAAAGAAGGCCAACAAACTTGACAAATTTGGCCTGTTTAACATGTTCCTTACCAATTTTTATGTTTATAGTTTCATCTAGAGAATTTTGGGGAGAGTGAAAAACAATAAAGTTAGTTTTGTCCACATTTAATGCAAGTTTGTTCACGTCAAGCCACTTCTTGACATGTTTAAGTTCCTTGTTAACCATTTTTTGCAGTTGATTCAGATTATCAGATTCAAAGTAGATGTTTGTGTCATCAGCAAAGAGATAGTAAGATAACTTATTTGATGAGTTTGGAAGATCATTTATGTAAATGAGAAAAAGAAGTGGACCAAGGACAGAGCCCTGTGGTAAACCACACTTAACGCTTAGATGACATGAATTGTGGCCATTAACACATACATGATGTTTCCTATTGCTAAGGTAGGAGTTGAACCAGGCTAGAGCTGTGCCTCGAATACCATGGTGTTAAAGTTTGTTCAGGAGGATTTGGTGATTGACAGTATCAAAGGCTTTCTGGAGATCAAGAAAGATGCCACATCCAAAATGTTTATTATCCAATGTTCTTAATAGATTCTGTTAAACTAATTAAAGCATAATTTATTGAATGAGAAGCACGAAAGCCAAACTGAAGATTATACAGGATTTTATGAATCTCCAGGAAATTATACAGACGCTTATACATTAATTTTTCTGAGATCTTACTGAAAACAGACAAGAGAGATATTGGTCTATAGTTTGAAAATGCCATAGGGCAGCATTTTTTGAACAAGGGTATGACTTATGCATGCTGCAATTTTTCAGGAAAAATACCAGATGGGAAAGATTCAGTGATTATTAGAGATAGTGGAGAAGATATATGAGGAAAGAGAATTTTTAATAATGTTATTGGTATACTATTGGGACCTTTCAGATTTACCAGTTGTTAGCATATTAATTACATCTGAAACTTCATCGGGGACTGAGGGAGCTATAAAAAATGAGTGTGGATTTTCTTTATCAAGATAATCTAAGGGAGATTTTGGTGACCTGGGTATTCCTTTTGTAGCACCATCAGCTACAATAACAAATAAATCATTAAATATGATAGCCATAGTAGCAGAATCAGTTGTTGAATTACCATTAGCATAATTAATTTTGTTAATGACATTTACCAGAGAATTCTTAATGATAATGATTGATTTTATCCCAGTCCACAAAAGCTTCATATTGTTACTGTTTACATTGAACTAGCTATGAAAATACTTGGTTTTACTTTCTTTAAGCTCAGTGGCAACTCTATTTCTAAATTGTTTGTACAAAAGGTTTGTTGAAGGGTAAGGTTTTATCCTGAGCTTTTTAAGAGTTTTATCCCTTAGACACATCATTTTTTTTATTCTACTGTTTATCCATGGCTTATTTCGTAGTTTTATATCCCGTTCTGTAAGTTTCTTCAATGGAGCATGCTTTTTAACAATTTCATCCAGATTTGCAAGAAATCTATTAAATTTTGCATTTACATCACTTTGGTTGTCATTAAAGTATTCAAAGTTAAGGTTCTTAAAGTCGTCAAGAAATCTTTCCTGGTCAAATTTTGAATAGTCATGTTGATAGTATGAAAGAGTTTTGTTTGTGAGACCTGCCTTTCTAACAATCAAAAACTGTGGAAAGTGATCCGCAATTTGCGTTAAGATATTACCACTTTTGGTTTCTAAGTTACAAATATTTGAGAAGATATTATCAATAATGGTAGAAGAATTGTCAGATACTCGTGTTGGGTGGGTTATATATGGAAGGTAATTTTGCGAAAGAAGAATACTGACAAAATCACAGGAAGGAGGATGAGAGTTATAATTGCGAAATCTGTCTTTGGAATTCACGATCCAAAAGGGTTATCCTGTCTTACTCAACTTAGAGTTGGTCTCAGCAAGTTAAACTTTCACAAGTTTAAACACAATTTTAGGGATACTGTAAACCCAATGTGCCCTACGAATGATGGCATTGAGGATACGGAACACTTTTTGTTGCTCTGCCCTTCTTTTGATGCTCAACGACGAGATCTTCTCGCTGGAGTTTTCGATTTAGTACGACCATTTGGATATAACAATCTTTCAAACGAGGTTCTTATGCAGCTTTTATTATATGGTGATGAAGACCTTCATAATGACCTCAATAGAAATATACTCGATTTGACTTTGCAGTTCATCCACAAAACTGGTCGGTTTGATTGAGTTATTTTAAAAACCTAGTTGTATACACCACTCAACCACCAAGTACTTTGACATTGTCCGTAGATGTATTTTGTAGGCATTATTAGTTTTTTCTTTTCTAGTTTTTATGTATTTATGTATTGTAGTTTGCATCAATGTTAATGGCCTGGGGGTTGACATAGTTTTTGCTCCCCTCGGTATCGTTTCAGTAGTATTGTAAAGTAATTTGTATGTAGTGTAGTAAATATGTATATTGTAAACTTTTATGAATGTAAAAAAAAAAAAAAAAGAGTTATAATTAACTAGGTTGATGTTGAAGTCACCTAAGATGAAAACAGGTTTATTTGCAACAGATGGATTAGACAAAGTTCTTTGAATGTGCTCAGTAAAATGTTATATTTCAGTACTTGGATGATGATATGCACAACAAATCAAAACGTTGTTGTCTTTTGAATTCTCAATCTCAGCCCAAACTGTCTCATACTCATCACTATCACTGTCCAAGTCTGGCCTTGGAATAGGAGCTAAACAGGTTTTGATAAAAAGACCCACACCACCATTTTGACTTAGATGAGAAAAAAGTGTATCCAGGAATGATAACGTTAGTGCTCATTGATCTTGCAAATGAATCCCAAGTTTCAGAAACATCAACAATATTAAACCCAATTTAAAGACTAACTAATAAAGACTGAAGTTCATCAAAATGACAGGAAAGACTTCTTATATTCATATGCAAGAGGGAAAGATCAGTGGGAGAAGTATCAGAAGTAGATAAATCTTGTATTGTATGATAACTAGAATCAATATTAGAAGGCAAGTCTTCATCAATATTATAGTCTTGCAGGTTAGGCAAGTTGGTAAGACCCGAGGTGATTTCAAATGACGGTAACGAATCAACAACAGATGGTTTGTCAAAATCAAAAAGGTTTGATAATGTTTCATTTTCCATTGTGCCAAAAGGAAAAATGGATTCATGATATGTTGTTGTGCAGTTTACACAAAAAGAAGGTTCATTTGAAAGTGCCTCGTATTCAGAAGCCGATATGTCATTGCATTTTATATAAATCCAATAATTACAATTACTGCAAAGAATGCCAGTTTTTATTACATTTTTGTGGCAAATGCCACAAGGATATTTAAGAGTTCTTACCATTTGAGCCTAGAAAAAACAGGAATATTTGTGTGGCCTAAGCCACAGGGGTATTGTTGAGGTTTAAGACCAGTACTGATTAGGAGACTTGCTGTTATCCTAAATATTATTAGAAAAGCTGAGAGACTGAAAAAGACTTTGCAATAGTAGACAGTAAAAACACAAATTATATACCATAACATGGTAGCGCAATCATCAAGTGACAGTGTTTTGCTTTACGTAACAGTATTTCTGATGCTGATCTCCTCTTCTTCATCATTTTCCGTTTTAGGCATTGGCCTACGACCATATCTTGATCTGCCAGCAGGTGGTGTCTCCTTCACAACAAGCTTATCCATAACAAAGAATGCTAGCTTTCCCTTTAGCCTAGCCTCTAAAATCATAAGAATTTGCTGCCTTCTTCTCTCCAGTGTTCGTGCAGCGAAATCTGGATAAAACTCAACTCCTTTTGGCTTCTTTAGACAAGCTTGCTTCAAAACTTTTATTTCTGCTTCCATGACTGAAGCTTCACAACGATTGACCAGGGTTTGACCTTTGATCCATCAGGACGTGTGGAACCCACATCATCTCGTTTCTTCTCAACTTGATGGGCCTGTTCAATTAACAACTCATCTTCATGTTGACTGCATTCAAGTACCTTTTAAGTAATACGATACAGGAAACAAGTACAAATAAAGTAAGCATTAAGGATTTTGTTAGTAACAATAAATAGTTGCTTAAATAATTCTTTCCCAGTGCTGGAATTTCTTAATATGTTATCGATCTAAGAGCCAAGTTTCTTTATAAAAAGCTTCTACAAAAATATGTGTCTTCTCAAAATAATTATACTTGATTCTCTTGACGTCAAAATATAATTAAAAGTGCAAATTTACTACGAAAATCCATAAATTTAATAAAAATATATTATTAATTTGATGTGTTGATTGTTACAATAATCTTTTGAGATGGTAAAAACAAAAGGCGTTGTCCTAACATAGTTTAAAGAAATACATACCGTAACCTTGATCCATATGTTGTTTTTCCAAAAATTGGTATCTGAGATGCCTCAGGGAGGTGGTACAGCTTCATGGCCAACACTTTCGGTCGAGGGTCACGTGGGTATTTTGTTCTCTTTGGATTTGTTTGCGTCGGAACTGCATGTGTCTTAAGGCCTCAACATCAGAAATTGCCTCCCCAACAAAATCGTTAAAGCTATCTTCATTGTCCATATTTAAAAATAGAAGATGAAAATATCGTATGGCTGCTCTGGAAACATGTGCGGAAGTATCCTCTCTTAGCACACGCTCACTTTATCTGACAGACACCCACTTTATCTGAGAAAAACCCACTTTATCTGACAGACACCCACTTTATCTGAGAAAAACCCACTTTATCTGAGAGAACCCACTTTATCAGTAGAAAAAGTTGGTTTTTCAGATAAACCCACTTTATCTGCCAGACAAAGTGGGTTTTTCAGAACAAGTGGGTTTTTCTCCAGAAAAAGTGGTTTTTTCTCCAGAAACACCCAGTTTATCTGAGAAAAGTGGGTTTTTCTGATTATGGCCACATCCGCTTGCCATTGATGCCTTACTTTGTTTTATAAGATTATGAATAATCTAACCCCAGTATATACCAAGGATCCAATCCCACCCCTACAGCTGTCGCAATACTCTCTTCGCAATGAGGATGTCATTGGGCGAATAAAGGCGAGAACAGAAAAATCCCAATGTAGTTTCTATCCTCACTGCGTATCTGAATGGAACAAACTTGATACTGAAATTAGACTTGCACCTTCTTTTCTGTATTTAAGAAAAAAGTTCTATCTATAGTACGACCCCCTGCAAAATCTATATTTGGTATTCACGACCCAATAGGTTTATCCTACCTTACTCAACTGAGGGTTGGTCTCAGCAAATTTAATTTTCACAATTTCAAGCACGATTTTAGGGATACCATTTTTTTTTTTTTTATAAATCAATACCAATTGCTACATTGCCTACACTATACGATACTAAAATACAGGAAAAGATACTACAATACCGGGTGTCTCAGAAAAAAGTGCCCCCTTCTGACTGGAAACAGGAACGAAACGATAAAATCTCGTGGCTTTTCGACTGCACAACTAAATTTTGCAATCTTCAACTTAAATGCACGTACCTTACATTTATAAATCATCCACAAAACACCAGAAATACGAGCTCCCAACGTCCAAATTTTGAGTGCGCCTGAAACCAGAGGTTTTGGGAAAGGGCCTAACCATGATTTGATTTCTTGGGCATTTTCCAAAGGAATTTTTAACTTTTTCACTTTCAGTTTTTACTTTTGAAAAGAATTCAAAATAAATTATCTGCGTAATCCAATATTTCTAAGGAAGCATTGGAAAAACAGCGAGAACAAATTTAAGTAACTTTACAAGACCTGAATTTATAATGTAAAGTATCGCATCATCTTTCCTGACTCTTTACATTGAAAAGTAAATGTGAAAGATCATCTTTCGAAAACTGTACACGTCTTTACTTAGTCTGTAAAGATGATTTTCATATTTACAATAAGTAAAGATATTGTAAAGTTGACAGATCATATTTACATGTACTTTACAGAGAATTGGAATTCTATGTAAAGCTAATTTTCCATGCAGTGCTTGATGTAGCTATACTGTCTACGACAGGTGATAACCTCATAATTTCCTGCAAGATCTTGAGGGGAACCTTGTGCTACAGTCTTGATGGATACCAATTTGTGCCAATTGGAGCAAACCAGAACTGACACTTTCGGACATGAGTGTCCATCGTATATGTAAGAATCAGGCGTGATATCTTTGCCGTCAACTGCATGAAGATCAACAATGTAAACTCCATCCTTACTTACACCCGAGGGCACACCAACACATACCCTTTCCTTGTCGACGTTCTCAAATAAACTGATATTAATGATGTTTTGGATTGCAAAATAATTCCAAATTTTCGTTATTGAAGGAGTCGTATGTCCCTACAACTGGCGTTGTTGCTGTTGTTGTTGTTGCTTTTGTCGTCGGAAAATTTTGGTTCTTTGCCCCCCTATGAATTCATGGCTGGTATCGGCCCTGGTTAGAATAGCTAATGATGAAGGAAATTGCAATGTTTGATGACTTAATTGGCACATGAGATCAATACAGCTCCCCCAAAAGCTGCAGAAAAGAATGCACTTCGACCATCTGTATAGGGCCTACGGTAAAAAATACAAAGCTTTCACGTTTAGAACTCGCGTGATCTGTCTGGGGCGCGCGAAACGAATGTCAACATTGGAACAGATCATTCAGGAATAGAAGATGTAAGGGCCATAATTTACAGCTTGTTGCAGAGGCTGTTCTCATCTGGAGTTAACATTCATGCAAAGCAGACATTGAATTCAATAAATCCAACAAAGAAGTAATTAGGCTATCACTCATGTCTTCATTGGAACACCGAAAATTGTAAAATCAAACAAAACCTATTCAAGGAGCATCGAGAGAGGTTCGCACCCCACGGCCATAAATCGAACTATATCTTCTGACCTTCTCAACTGCATCAATAACTTTGCCTCTTTGATAAAGCGTTTGCCTTCTTTCGCCTCATTTGAGATTCCACACAACACTCCCTTCCACACAACACCAAAAGATTCACAGCCTAATTCTTCCTGTTTCTTCAACCGGTGTGGATCATATTTTGGTAGGCTTGATATCCCATCTATCTCAGCGACTTGGAAAACAGGCTTCGGCACAAATGGGACTTTAAACCGGTGCATATCGAATAGATGCTTTATTTATTGTTGATCAAATTACGCAAAACTCCATACTCATAACTCATAGCATCAGCATCAATAACTTCAATATACACCACGAGGAACAGTCTCCTCTAATCTTTCCCGCCAATTTTAAGTGACCTCGATTCCATGTGACTTCTGCATTTTACAATAAGCCTAGGGCTTGTTGTAATTTGCGAAATATTTCTATTTTTATTTAACAACTGCAAGCCAACTTGGGTGCAAAAAGGGGCTGCTGTATGTCCCAGCACTTGAAATCAAGGATAACTTACTGAAAATCCAGAGAAAAAAGTTGATTTCGCATTTTACAATAAGCCTAGGGCTTGTTGTAATTTGCGAAATATTTCTATAGTATTTTTTATTTAACATCTGCAAGCCAACTTGGGTGCAGAAAGGGGCTGCCGTACGTCCTAGCGCTTGAAATCAAGGACAACTTACTGAAAATCCAGAGAAAAAAGTCGATTTCACATTTTACAATAAGCCTTGGTCGTGTTGTAATTTGCGAAATTGCGAAATTTCGCAATTTCGTTATTTTGCAAATTACAATAAGCCTTGATTTAATCGATAGATGGGTTACATTTTCCTGAAAAAGAGATTGTGTTGTTACAGGTTAAACTCGGTATGGTGTCAATATGTAACTAGAAAAACTGTGTCCACAATACCTTTTTTCAGGAAAATGTAATTCATCTACCAAGTAAATAAAAGTATACATATCCTGATTACTGTAATTGTAGAAACAGTTTTGTTTGTAAGTCACACTCTGGTGAAGACACACAGTACATCAAAACGGCCTCTGTGTGCTAAATCACCCGGTCCTGTATTAATTTCTTACATAAAGTAGTTCTTAATCATGTGATTAATCAAACATGTTGTTGTGACAACCAGGCGGTCCACCCGGTTGAGACAATGGTAACTATTATTAATCATATTCCTTATTGTGACAACCGTGCGGTTCTAGTAAAAGCCCATTGTCTCTGCTGCGTGTTCTTTTTTGCGATCTGCCGCTCAAAATTGGAAAGCCGCCATATTGGTTTATCAGTTGCTGCGAGAACATGGACATTTCAAAACTTTCTCTTTCCGAAGCGCAAAGAGAAATTTTAGAGAAGGCNTGCGATCTGCCGCTCAAAATTGGAAAGCCGCCATATTGGTTTATCAGTTGCTGCGAGAACATGGACATTTCAAAACTTTCTCTTTCCGAAGCGCAAAGAGAAATTTTAGAGAAGGCGTATGCTGATGGCTTGGTGTCAACATCAGACAAGTTTTCTGATGTTTTCGACGATCTATCAGCCAAAACTGATCTGCCAAAAGAAAAGATCAAGATATGGATAAATAACAGAAAACGTCGAGAAAGAAAGCGCGCTCTGCCACCTCAAGACCACAAAGAAAACTTGGGAACGACGCATGTTTCCTCTGTTGAGAAAGCGAAGTTCTTCCACAAGGTATCTGGCCACAATGTTTTCTGTGCATCGCTTTGGAGTGGAGGTAGGTATTTTATTGTCAATAAATACTTCTTGACTTTTTTGAGCTGCCTTTTCCCACCTCCCTTTGTTATGGCATATTGGCCTATGGCCTATGGCATTTGTGATTTGTTCTGGCCGTTGTAGACCTGGCAGTAGAATCAGGCCTTTGGAAACACCATCACTTTGTGCATTAACTTGTAAACATGTTGGGTAAGCTAACTACGATTGTGTAAATGGCCCACACGGTCAGAAATCTTTGTTCTAAAAGAAAGGTCAGCAACTTAACATGTCATGATAAAAATGGAGCCTTTGGTTTCGATGCAAAATCTAATAATGGAGTAAATGTGCCATTCTCAACCCCATTGGCATTGGCTCTTGGGTTATAAACTCACATCTCTCGGTTGAGCATTTTGTCTGTATGTATTGAGATCTCTATTTAGTTTATATAGCTTTTACATTTGTTGCTGTGACATGACACTAAGAATGGTTATTTTGAGGGCACTTTCACTGTTCAGCAGAATTGATTACCACAACTGGTTCCTGTATTCCAAGGAACAACCTATCAACCAATGGTGACCTGACAACTAATAACGTGTATGACAAGCGAAATGCACAATTCAACAAACCTAATTTCTCACCGAAAAACCCTCTTTTTCAATGGAAAAACTAGGTTTTCCACTGAAAAAGTAGGGTTTTCACTGAAAAAGTAGGTTTTTCACTGAAAAAGTAGGTTTTTCACTGAAAAAGTAGGTTTTTCACTGAAAAAGTAGGTTTTTGAACTGAGGAAATGGGTTTTTTGGTGAAGAAGTGGGTTTCCTATTTGATAAAGAGGCTGTTTGCGAAATGGTAGATCATTTGTCCATCCGACACAGTATTGTTTTTGTTAATTAAGGCCAAAATATCAACTGGATATTTTGTCTTCTTGGGCAGTTCGGTCTCACCGGACCAGAGTCTGCTTTTCGGCTATTTGTAGTATGTATGGGACTTGACTGTTTTCCTATAATTTAAGAAATCAATCCGTGTCGGACAGACCACTGATCAACCATTTCGCAAACATCCTCTAAAGTAGGTTTCTCACCGAAAAAGTAGGTTTTCCCCCGAAAAGTAGGTTTAAATAGAAAAAGTTAGTTATTCAACTGACAAGGTCAGGTTTGTTGTTGAAAAAGTTGGATTTGCGAAAAAGTTGGATTTTCATGAGAAAAAGCAGGTTTTTGTCTAAAATCTACCTTTTGGATCGAAAAACTAAGTTTTCAATGATGTATCAGAAAAGGCCTATTGGAAAGACATGGCAAAATGGACGGAAATGAATTCTTGCCACTAAATTTGCTCTTTGCTCACAGTTGCATTGCACCTTTGCCACGAGAGAGCGTCCCTTCTACAAACTCGGTTCTACAGCGACAGCATCTGACAGCATATCTTGGAAATCATCACACAGACTGTAGACTTGCCCCAAGTCTATTTCCTGAAATCCGTCTGACCGATCCCTTTCCCACCGTTCCTGGATTCGCAATTCCAACATTCTGTAAAGGAACGAAGTGCCTTCGGGAAATAGACTTATGTCAATTCTATTCAGACTGCTGCTTGCATCCATTGTGAGATAAGAAATTTGTGAAACCGTTCCACTTGCAAGAACAGAAACCACTTTCTACAGACGACGTAATTATACTATCATGTTTGAAATGCTGTGGTTTCTAAACAGTTATGATTGCAAAATAACTGTACCGTAATTTGTTTATATTCTGGATCATTCAATCATTGAGTTGAAAAGAATATAAATTTGAAATATTAAAGGTAATGTGTCCATATTAAAGAACTGCGTATCCCCAACCTGTCAAGCCATAGATCAAAATAACGGCTTGTGATTGGTCAGCTCTCTTGTGATGCAAAACTGATCACATGAAAAAGCTAGCCTCGCACAGAAGCACAGACGATCGCTAATGGCTGCCGCNCAATAAACCCACTTTTTCGCTTGGAAACCCAACTTTTTCAGGGAGAGTCCTTGTTTATTATTGAACAAGTGGGTTTTTCAGGGAGGAAGTGAAATATTCTTTCGAAAAAGGGGGTTTTTCAGAAGAAACCTACTTTTCAAGTGAAAATCGCCTTTTTTAAGTATAAAACCCATTTTTTGCCTGCAAAACCCACTTTATCGGTTGAAAAATACTTTTTCAGTGAAAATCCTGTTTTTTTATTACAAAGCTTGTTGGTGTGATTGATTAACGTTTGATCTCTGCTAACGAGCGTTGAAATAAAAAAGGCGAATACAATGATCAATCACTGTGATGTATTATTTCAAGAATACATTTTGTGAAAAACAAGATCATTAAGGACAATTTGGTGTTGCTCATGATTTGATATGCAAATCCAGGGGCTACAGTAATGCATGCTTTGTGAAGTTATGCTATATTGTTTGTCTTATTCGTGAACTTGCTTTATTGGTTGAGTTTATGTGGAAAATTATTCCTTCAAGCTTTTTCTACTTGGTAATAAGCCAGAGTGTAAGAAGGAACAAATGATAATACGAGCGCTCAACGACTAAGTTTTCAGCTATTTTGATGTTACTGCAGAAGATGGATGGCTTACATTTGTGAAAACGCACAGAAAGCGCAAATAATACGAACAATGCTTCTCTTTTGAATATTTTTACACATAATTGAAGCGTATGAGACTTTGTAATCATCCAAAAGGATCTTAATGTTCAATTAAAAAAGTGGGTTTTTCAGTGAAAAACTTGAAAAACTAGGTTTTTTTTTATTCTTGTGCATTTCTTGCTTTGTACTTGTGGTTTAATAAAAAACAAGCTCATTTTTTTACTATTAACAGTCAGCCATAGTTTCATCCTCCCACAAAACGGCAGTTGAAACTATGAGTATTTCCACACTCCAAATTGAAATTTTTAAATAGTAGTTTATTAGAATTGATATGAATTGAAAATAGTGCAGTATGGCCACAGATAAAGTACGGGCCTTTGCCCATCAACATGACAAGAATTCTTCACATCATAAGAATTCTTGAACCATATGAAGGACTAAATCTTTAAAGGCCTGTACTGTACTCAAGTTAATGTAAATTTACAGTACATCATTACAAGAATTAAGAAACTCTTCAGGAACTGTTCACTCTCTTTCATAAATCAAATTTAAGAAACTCAGTACCAACCCCGGCCCTACGTTTCTAAAGAATGGTACAAACTTGATACTATTGAGAAAGCATCTCCCTTTCCACTTGAAGCTTTTTGAAAGTATTTTGTTTTCAATAACGAATCTTTGTCATGGAAATGTTAAATCTATGTATCAAAATGTTACACTAGAGCATCAGCTCCTCTTTAAGTGAAACTGACAAAAATTTGCCAAAATGAATGCATGTCTCTTGGATGGTGTTTGTACATACTTTATTTGTTTCTTATCATTTCCACAATACAGAAATGGCAACTTGGTCTGTGGCTGAAAGAAGCAAAGTAGCTCATACCAGGTGGAATAGTTTAAATGATGAAGAACAAGAGAAATGGAAAAAGCAGGCAAAGTTAGTTAATGAAGCAGAGCCAGAAGATCTTCCGGATTCTTCCAAGAAGAAGATGGCTGAGGCATCTATTAGACGACTTGCAAATGAGGTATATATAACCTGTACTTTGTTAATTTCTTGTGTTTTCCTCCTTGGGGTATACCATGTATTTGGTAGTATGTATGAACATAAATTTCGTAACTTATCACAGACTTTGTTGGGGAGAATTCCTAAAAAAAATTGAGAACTTAATGTTGGAATTTATATTCCTTAACTTACATTTTTGGACATTAAATTATACTTTTCAACCCATCATATTTTTTAACTCAATTTATATCCACTCAACTTCATTTCATGAGAATTTAAAATCTANTTATCACAGACTTTGTTGGGGAGAATTCCTAAAAAAAATTGAGAACTTAATGTTGGAATTTATATTCCTTAACTTACATTTTTGGACATTAAATTATACTTTTCAACCCATCATATTTTTTAACTCAATTTATATCCACTCAACTTCATTTCATGAGAATTTAAAATCTATGTTAAAAGAATGTTACATTATGAAAGAGCTGTTACTGTACCTAATTTGTTTACCTTGGAAGTTGGAGGCTGCATTATATTATCATTATTGGTTTTGGCATAATTTAGTGCAGTTGTATAGCTTAATATATTTTTGATTATTGAATTTGGTACACAGGGCCTTAAATGACCTTTTGGCAATGCCTCCCCCCCCTCAATGTGTGCTTTTACTATTTGTGCTTGATAGGTAATATACAAATGAGGCCATATTAGGTGATTTTATCATGTTTATATTTTCCTTAGATCTTCTAAATATATCATATTTTCAAGTAACTTTATCTTCCATATTTCAAACTTCACTTGCGCAAGATATTTTACCAGTCAGTTGATTTCATATTAAAAAGCAAAATGGTCCAAATGTTTAATTTTCTTCCAAGAGTTTCAACTACAGTACAGTATATATTTGTACATTTGTATATTTGTACAGTATATATTTCATATTTTAAGTATCCCTAGAAGGGCCTCGCATATTTGTTTCCTTAAAGTCTTAGACATTGAAGCTTGAAATATACTTTATGCACTCACATTGACAGTCTGCATTAAATTTCTGTAATATAATTGTTCTAGAGTTGAGTGGAGCTTACTACCAAACTTTTTCACTTCTTTTGTTTATTCTTCAAGATACATTTGCTGTAGTATTTTGTATGATATCTGTGATTCTTTTTAGCTTGAGTTCCTTTCCAAGCTTGGCTGGTCAGGATACTACATGCTCATTGACAAGAAAGATAGTGCCATCAAATACCTAGCCTGCCCAGACAGTACAAAATTTGTTCTCGACAGTGAAGACATTTGTGAGAGATTCATCAAGTTTCATGGTATGTTTAAATTTTTTATCTTTTGAATATTATTACCTTATCATTTATTTTAAAAGTGCAGACAATGTTGAAGCCAATTGTGTACAATCTATATTGATTGATGCATGCAAGCACAATCTTGCATTAGCACAGACCTCATTAATGTGCACGAGCGCTGCTGGCAGGCACAAAATATCATTACAATTATGTTGCAATCCTTACTGTACTCAGAGTGATTTGATTGCAGGCAACTTTTTCCCAATCATTTGCTCGCAGGCACAGAATATTTTTTAATGAGGCCTGATTAGCACCTACATTATATTATTCAAGCTACTAGGAAATGACCCCATGTAAGTGATTAATGACCGACCCACATTTTTTCTAATGATCATGTGCAGTGAAATTTGGAAAACAAACACCATACAGTACCTGTCCCTGCCTAGTGATGCTGCAGAAAAGTCTTCTAGCTTTTAGTAAAAGATGGAAAATATAGCTTGCATTTGCAGAATTTTAAATCGTCTTTATCCTCATTAGATGAATATGCACAGGAGCACTTATTTTTCTAAAACACAATTTATAAATTTGGAAACAAAATTTGACAAATCATTTTCATGCTCTAGTCTTTTTTCTGATGAATATTTATAAAGCAGCACATTAATTGACTTGATACATAACAGTCATGATTTACCT
>REGM01000336.1:92547-111582 GCA_004194415.1 Aurelia aurita
AATTCTTCATCACTGCGGTCATGTGATTTTGTGCTGTTCAGCTTTCCGTTAAAATCTAGTCCGCCCTGCATGTAAGCATTTTCTAATGTCCTGAAGCTCAAGTATTGAGAGAAGCTGCGTTGTACCCAATTACCCACGGTTCAGGACGTTAGAAGAGGCTTACATGCAGGCTGAACTGTTGTAAACAACAACAAAGTCGTGCAAAGGCTGCTGGTCAGTCATGGGTCTTTAAATATATTGTTAATTGTTTTAAATGTTATTGGTGTTCAAACCCAATCTTGATAGAAACCGCTTATAAGAAACTCAACTCTCAGATCGCCAAACAATGAAGAAACTCCATTCATGGGAAAATATTGAGCCAGCACTGAAAATTTCTTGAAATTATCAGATTTTGAATACCCCAGGGTTCCTTGCGAGTTTCTTAAAATTTTCATAACAATCTGCATGTTTATTACCTGTGGCTTTGTGAACATTTGAAAACAAATTGTTTTTTGAAGCCTTTCCAATGTTTAGACATGACTCAATTACCTTCCGAGTAATATGGTACAGGAAACAAGTGAAAATAAAGTAAAATTATTCTGAGGATATTATTATTGTTACTGAGTTATATTTCCCAGTACTGGAGTTTCTTAAGTTTTGGTGATCTGAAAGATGAGTGTTATAAGCGGTTACTTATAAAAAACATACGTGTAATGCTGTGTAATGTCTAAACATTAGAAAGGATTCAAAAACTTCATTTCAAAATGCTCACGAGGGCACAGGTAGTAAACATGAAGATTGTTACGGAACCTTTAAGAAACTCGTAAGAAACTCTGGGTCAAAATCTAATAATTTTGCTGGCTCGAATGAACTCGGTGAATCGGATGATTTAGGTCAAGAAAGAACCAATAGAAAGCAACCACCTAGAATACGATGTGATCTTTGCCATGTGAGGATTCCTGTTTCTCTGAGTGAAAATATTACAACAATGAAATTGTTAGATATTCCAAAGATACTGAAACCTATCGAAACAAATTGCAACTTTTGTAACGAACCTCTTTCTAACTCAATGCGAATAACTTATAATTCTTCAGTATTGACAATGAAAGGGGTCGTAGAAAACATTGAAACATTTTGCAGGAAGTGCAGCCAGTGCAATTGTTTCTATAGGTATGAAGAAATCGATGATGGTATTTTAAATTTTGACGATAAGTTCTTAGTCGGATTTGATGTGTGTTTGTTTTTACGAGAGTGTGTAAAGCAACACGTTGCAATTGGAACTGCATGCAACATTTTGGGAAGTTTACTAGGAAGGGATATTGACGAGAAAAAATGCCTTGATGCTTACCTTTTCTTTGAGGCTCTTACTGATCACTCTTACTCTTTTAATTGTGTGATTTGTGGATTTCACCCTCCTATTTTGATCGGCGATTTCAACAGAAAAATAGTTTTCAAATGTCAAAATATTGACAACGAATTGCCTAATGAGAATGATGCAGATGCCAACTTTGTAGACTGTGAAAATTTTTGGGAGAAACCATCATTAAACATGGTGTCAAATGGATTTTCGGGTGCCAACGTTGAATTTTTGAAACTAAAGCCAAAACTAACAGACTGGGCCCCATTCATAGGTAGAAATACGCGCTGTGGTAGGCTTTTGGTTGACAGTGAGCATCGTAAGATCAATTTGATTGAAGTTCTACATCAGGGAAAGCTTCCCTAAATAAAACAGACTGAATGGGTGTATCTGTTGTTGGTTCTAAATTAGATATCATTAACAGAGTTCAGGATGCTTTACAACGAGACATTGAAGGTACGCGTTTTAATAAGATTTTCAAGAAAAATGGGTGGGTGCTCAGGGGGCTGGTTAACGCTTGCTTGCCCACATTCTGTTATTTATGGCGTCAAATTTTTACTACGAGCAGAGAGCCCAAGAGACTATATAGACATGCTAAAAAGTATGAAACACAGGCCAAATATTTTAGTATGCAATATGGCACATATGGTTTCATCTCATGGTAACCAAAAAATTCCAGATTTCTTTTGGCCAATTGACGGTTGTGTTGCTGCAGACACTCCGCAAAATGTAGCTCTTGCAAGTTCTGATAAGTTGAGTTTGTCCTTTCCATGGCTAGCAGATGAAAATCCAGTACATGAAAATTTGAACGACACTAATTGTCATCCAGTTACAGGTAGTGACGTTCGAATGTCACTTTTCGATGTCTTTCACCCAGGAAACACTTGCAACGAGAAAGAAAGTTTGAGACCAATTGCATGTGTGAAGGAATTGAAGGGTATACTTAATAGCCAAGTTTGTGAGTAGACTCATCGTTCCTTCAATTTCAATATGAATTTTCTAAATCGAATGACTCCTGTCAGGCACATTTTTCTGTTTCGTACCCTGATTCATTTGAGGAATGAAACGAAAAATAGGCAGTTGCTTGAAAAGGTATCGTTGACATGGGAGGTAGGAATATCTTTTGACAGGTTTGGACGAGCTTCCTTCTTAACTGGAAATAGTAATAGAACAGAAGTACAGAATGATCACTTTATTGATCTGCCCATTGAAAATCATGGAGTAGAACAAGCGAGAGAGGAAAATGATAGTAGTGTTAGCCAAGCAGCAGTTATTTCTAGTCCTGAAACTATTTCTGGTCCTGACAGAGCATTTGTTAGCCAAGCAGCAGTTATTTCTAGTGCTGAAACTATTTCTGGTCCTGATATAGAATTGGCTAGCCAAGCATCAGTTATTTCTAGCCCTGAAACTATTTCTGGTTCTGATATAGGATTTGATGATTCAACTCTCGACAGCAGTGTTCATGATTTGAACTACGCATAGAAATAGGAGGACTAGAATGCACGGTCTATTGTTTTCCAATGTTTCTCGCGCCACAACTATGGACAGTCAAGATGGCGGACGTTGGTTGGCAAAAAGCTGCGGTGGTGGTGGCACAGTATCGCAAAAAGAAGGGATTTTTGACTTATTTCCATGGAAATAAATGCACAAGAATGGTCTAAGGTTAGATATTCAACAGCTGTGGATCAATCTATGTAAGTAATGATATTTCCTGTTTTTGTTGTTGGTACGAAATTTCCTTGCTGTATTTTTAGGCCGATCGATGAAAAGGCGAGAAGATCGATATGATAGTCAGATTAGCAGACCAGCCATGATAGTCAGTTTTTACATTATGAAATGACAATAACTTTTTTATATACACAGGAACTCTCCAGGCCAACCTGCGTCTGTGGGTCAACATGCTCACGAAAGTCCGGGCAAAGGCGTGGTTGTCCATGCAAAGATGCCAACCTGCGATGCAGCAATGCTTGTTTGTGTGGAAAAAAGAGAGGTGGTGTTGTTGTGACTTGGTGTTGCAATGGAAAGGTAGATCACTGTCATATTTTTAATAACATACTTATTATAATGGTGGCACATAAACTCCGTTCTCTTTCGTGTTTTGAGATGCACTGTTTCAGCAGTTGATGTAGGGCATGTTATTTATGGGGGTACAAATTCAGCAAAATAGTACATTTTTAGTAGGATCAGTTGTATCTGTATTTACCTGAGAAGAATGAGTTTACTCTGCTGAGTAAACACAGATGTTCGAAGATTGCTACATAAGTTAAACTTTTGACAGTTTTCATTGATACAGTTTTCTTTGCACTTTTTAGCCAAGGGATGTTGAACCAGGGGTAGCAGGAGGAGAGAGACCTGGGGTTGTGGTTGCACCAGATGGCAATGACAGAATGGAGCAAGAAATTCAAAAATCAAAGGAAGATATCCAGGTACAGAATTTGCAGGTTAAAGTTTGGGGAAATTTAATTTATGCTCAATGTCAACACTCATTTTCTCTGACAGGATCAACGGTGTACGTAGATATTAAAAAAAGAATTAAAATTTGAAAGCAATGTACTGACATTTCATCAAAAATCTGTGTTACACATTACGCTCAGTTTTTCTTAAGAAACCACTTGAGTTAAGATTTTCAGATTTTCATTCCCGATCAATAGCCTAGTACATAGTTTAAATGTATACTTAATACAGCTATTGACGGGTAAATAACAAAACAGAATAACATAAACAACAATGCATATAATAATGTTGTACAATGCGTACAACTTGTAAGCCTCATCTGCTGGTAAATTGAGAAACTGTACTAGAAGGTCACTTTGTGGTTAAGAAACTTTTTGGACTTTTTCCAAGTTGCGAAGTGTTTTGAATGAGAAGTGCATTGCTAACATATGATTTTGGTTCTTTCTTGTAATCCTATCATCTCAAAAAGCTTGCAGTCTTATTGTTTTGTGATAAAGTGGGAAATTCAGTTTGATGAAAACCCGGCCATAAGTTTAGAAACCATAAGAAGTCCACAGTAAAGTTTCTTATGAAAATGAGTGTGTAGCAAAATAAAACAACACACATTTGTAACATTTTGCATTTACAAGAGGAACAACTCAAAAACACATACATTCCATTTCCCCTTTAGGGCAGGCATACTATGGTGCAAATGTGGTGTTTGTATGGATATGGGAAATGTTGACGAAAACAAGTGCTGCGGGAAACGCATCTGCCTAACATCCTATCAGATCTTTAAAAAAATTATCCTTGACCGAGATGTTCTAAGACTACATATTATGGCAAGATCAGATATCAGAGCAGAGCCTATGGAATTTACCACCAATGCCTATCGTAAAGCAGCATACCAACAGTACAGCTTGTGGAAGTATGGTAAACAATATATTTGCACAGTCTTTGACAAGCATGAGATTGCTTGATTTTTATTGCTAACAATTCTTTACCCATCTGTGAAGCGTCTAAAGTACTAATCAATGTGTCAAAAAGTAGTGACGGAAACATGGTCATTGAGGGAAGCAAGATAAAAGTTCATATCACTGATTTAGCTTTAGTGTTTATTGATTCTAGTTTGAATGGTATATTTCATATAATAGGTACTATAAATTTGTCATTCATGTTTAGTTGAATTTATGCTGCCTCTCTTAGTAACATATTTTATGGTAAAAGGCATTTGATCCTACTGTGATCCGAAAATCCATCCACAAGACCAATTAAAGAAAATTGCAGCATGTTGCAATAGCAAATTTTGATTATTAATTATATTTCAACTGTTCAAATACAAATAGCAAATGTTCCAGATAGCACACAGTTTTGATGAAACATTTTACATAAAATGTGTTCAAGATAGCAAATGTTGGAGATAAAGAGCAGTGGTAATCTTTGATGTCAACTGTTTTGTTCATTGCAGTATGTTATAAAATGTGTATGATGAAGAAGATTTACTTTTACTTCCTCCTTTGACTTTTGTTGTTCTTCACGCAATTGGTCAAAACCATCACCGTGTGGCTTTCTTTGCAAAGGTTCCTTGCAACTTCCATTTTGAGGAACCTAGGTTTAGACAAAGTAGGGAATCTAAAAATCTTCACAAATGGCAAAAGTTTCTTGATATTCATGCTGTCATTTGTTTTGTAACTGAAAAGAAAATGCCTTTTATAAGCATACCAGAATTGGTTATGATATTGAAGAGTTCCAATAATTAACAGTCTTTTCAGAAATAATAGTTGAAGCCCTGTAAACAGAAACCTCTGGTAACAGACACAACATTGTGATCTGTAAAGAAAGCTCTGTAAGAGCCTCATGTGCCAAACCTCAAACCTGGTATAGTAAAGATATGAATTCAAAGCAGAGTCAATCCTACATACTTTTCCATTTGTGCAGGCTCTAATGATAGATCCATGTCCGCATAGGCACTCTTCACAACAGCTCAGCTTAGCATCCCGACAGGGACAACCAGGCTTCTTGCCACTTTTGCGACTGCAAATTGTGTTACAGATTCAGGTCTGGGGAAAAAAGCAGGGTTGCCAGATTTGACCATTGACCAATAGGCCACATTGGGATCAAAAAGAGGCCAAAAAGGCCAAACGCCTCATTACGTCATTATGGGCATGCGCAGTACGTATAATAAGCGTAAACAGAGAAGTTTAAAGAAATTACTCTGCAGTATGATTTTCAGAGGCGATATTTCACACAACTATCTAACAAAGTAAGAATCTACTGTATTTTATTTTGAATCTCATGGTTTACTTTTATATTTCCAAAAAGTCTAGTTCATCATCACCATCTTCATCCTTGTCATTGCTTCGTTTCTTGTACATATTGTTAGAATTGAACAATTTCAGCATACCCTCTGTTGGGGCGAAATCTTTGCAACACTTATTTTGAAAATGCAACTTCGTGCGAATCCGAACAATTACTTCCAGCATACGCGAACTCATTCTGTTGCGAGGCTTTGTTTTGACGCAGGTTACGTAGGAGAAGATCCTCTCCACAACTGCATTGCTGGTTGGTGTCGTAAGGCATGCAAGAGCGTAATTGGCAAGCTCTGCAAATGGCCTGTTGCCGAGCAAGTCAGTGTGTTGTAACACTCCGGACCAATATTGAACTGAGTCTGTTGGTATACCATCCTTGAATATATTCTCGGAGGCCCAGTTGACATAGACAATTTTCCTGTACTGGTCATCAATCTCTGACATCTCTGTAGTTATAAGGTGCTGCATTGGAAGCTTTGTCAAAGGTACTCTTCCAACTTGATTCAGCACACGTGATGGGTGAAGGAATGCCAGTGCCTGGAAAATATCTTTAGAAGCAGGAAGGCGTTTGCTAACTTGATCAGCTGCCTCGAGAAGCATTAGATGGCACCTGTTGTTGGCTTCCTTCACCTTTGAAACCACATCAGGATCATTGTCAAATTGGCGAATGACTGCTGCAATCTCAAACACATACTTCGCACCAAAATCGACGTTTTCTGCTGCCAAATGTGCACCAGATGGGCTGAACACGCGTCCTCTAAGGCTGTCGTAGAAGAGACTGAGCTCTTTCAACATGTCATGCGGGTCGATGTCTGTGGCCTGAAAGAAAGCATTTACTCGCTCAAACTCAGCAACCACTGGCGACAAGAAGTAGAAGTAGAGCTTGTTGACTGGATCCTTGAGCATGTCCGCAATCAGTCTTGCCTTGTAACGAACCTTTGCATCTCCTGTCTGCTCTGCAATTGAAAAGTAAGCCTTCAGCTCCTCCCAATTCATCAAGATGTTGAATATCACTTTTCCGCGCACCAGCCAGCGAGTCTGGGAGAACTTCTGGAAAGGGCGAGGCAGGTTAGAGCTTTCTGAATTCCCATTGATGGTGTCGAAAAGTTCCTTGTAAGCTTCACGTCTGATGATACTCTTCGAGAACCACTTTGGAATCTCACTCAATAAGAACCCAAGATGTGAGGGCAGTTTTTCAAATGAATGCTTGATGCATAATGCTAAAGAGTGGCAAATGCACTTCATGAGGATGCAGTTTGGAGATTCATCCCTCATTCTTGACCATACAGAATCGTGTTCGCCAACCATAACAGAAGCACCATCACTTGCATAACCAACACAATCACTTAGCTGTATTCCAGCATTATTGAGGCAAACCTTGGTAGCATTGAACAGATCCAGACCAGTTGCATTTACAACAGAAACAAGTCCAACAAATGATGTGACAATCTTTTTTTCTGCATCACTGTAGTAGCGTGTTGCAACACACAGGTGTTTCAGACATGACACATCAGTTGATTCATCAAGCAGAACGCAGTATTTCTTCCCTGCCATGTCATGGCACAGGTCTTCATATAACGCTGGTGAGATAACATTCTTTATGAGGCAGCTGCACTTCGTACGGTGGAGCTTCATCTTCTCTAACTTACTGCCAGTGCTATGCTGAACGATGATCTCCCCCAAGTGGTCAACTGCGATAATGGCGCTATGGCATGTTATGGCTACAGACAGCTGCAGTTCAATCTTCTTTACTGTTTCATCATCCTTTGTTGGGGCAGCGAAAAGTTTTCTGCTGGACGAAACAGCACTCGTGACTTTCTTGTGTTTGGCTGTCTCTTCATGTTGCTTGAGATGGCTAAGCTTTGGGTTGACATTGACTTTACAAAAAGTGCAGTATGCATTTTCAGAGCCATCGCTTGCCTTCCTTACCCATGGATGATTTTTCTGCCATTCTGACTTGAATTTTCGTGAGTCATCATAGTTACCCTTCCACTTGTTGCCTTTGGCTGACTTACTTAGGCTCATGGCTTACTAAAATCGATTTTTGACAAGAACGTTCACTTTCTTCAGAGACTTTGAGATACGTTACTGCACTTTAGACAGAATTTTGCTCATTTAACTGGGTTTGAAATTTCCTCCCATTTTATTTCATTCTCGAAAGAGCCGATTCAAGAAATGACATCATTCACATGACGAGATTTTTGCACACGAAGGCACTACATTTGGAGACATTTCGTCATCATGAATAAGATAGCTAGACGTCAACCTCTCTTTTACAAATTATCAAGCAATTAAATATATGATCCTGTTGTATGCAGTTTATACAGCAATATTATAGACCGGCTTTTGATCGGCATCATTTTGATATTTGAAGCTATGATGTCATTCATTGAAATATGATACCGATCAATTTAAATGCGTTAATTCAATGCTCTTCAGGAAAGCACTATTTTCTATATGATTTCATTCACTTATGACATCATACAAACTTATGACTTCATGAACGAAAATAGCCCAAAAAAGGCCAGAAATTATAGAATAGGCCAAACTCTATTTTTTCAGGCCTCGCCTCTTAAAAAGAGGCCAAAATGGTAAAATCTGGCCTTAAAAAGGCCAATCTGGCAACCCTGGGCCAAAAAAGAGAGTAATAAGAGTATATGCAAGACAAAGTGGGTACCAAAACGTTTCATCACAAACACCCTTCTTGACCTAAGTTTGGCAAGAAATAATTTTTTATTTGAAGGGAAACAAAGAAGTGATCCTCCTAACATACTAAAACAAACTATCACAACAAATACCTAATATAACGCTATGGCATATGAGTTTATAAGATATTTGCAAGAGAAGTTACAGTAAATAGGCCTAGATAGATTCTCCTGTAATACTAATACCTTTTGAAATTTCAGCCAATTTTTTTCTAAAAGTCAGAATAATGGTAGAAGAACGTAAAAATACGCCCATATGCCGTTTTCTTGTCACAAAATGGATCAGTGAGTCGTTTGCTTTCACATTTAGTCAGGAATTTTGTGATACAGCCATAGCTAGGTTAGTAGGCTAGGTTAGCTTAAAACGACGCAAATTTTTGTTTCTCATTACACATTGACTAGCCAGGTAGGTCTATGTTGGGATGGAGATACGTGTTGAAAAATATCCTATTGAGTTTTAAAGAGTATCATGTCTCTGGTGTGAAAGAACTTTGTTCTTACACATACCCTAAAGGGCCTCCTAGTATAGTAGTTGGTATAAATTGAACAATAGGTTAATGTGAACATAGAACGCCTATCTAATTTTCTATGATACTAAATAATGAAATTATATACTGTAGCAACTACTGAAAATGTTTTGGGGGCCAAAGCTTTATCTCAGTTCTTCGTGTTAAGTTGAAAAAGATCTAGTGATGATCATGCAGATTCTGTTATTGTGGTCTTAGCGCCGAAATATAATGTTATTTGCTGTGGGCTTTGAATTATTCTATTTTTGTAGGACAAATTTTGGGTAAATTCGTCAGTGTGAGTCCATTAACCCTATCTGACCTAGGGGGGGGGCGGATTCCGCCCCCCCTAGTATATTTTTGTTTCCGCTATTTTCGATATATGTAGAAGGCTGCTGAGATTTAGTAAGTTTAACAATAGTTAATAGAGGAAAACATGTACGCTGTACCATCTGCAATGAGGTTTTTTTGAACGATTACACTGCTAGACACATTAAATCAAAACACAAAGAGTTGGATGATGCGTGCAGAACTGCACCAACAACAGTCGTTGTCGAGGAAAATTCAAAACAGAGAAAGATGGAAACCTTTTTTCGACCGAAGAGTGCGGCCTATGTTGGGAAAAAGCGGAAAGCAAACGAAGGGAACGTGGAAAGTTTGAGTGCACTGGGCGAAAGCATTGATCAGATTAAGACAACGAGAATGGAGAAAGGAGATGGTTTTGCAGATAGTCTGAATGAAAGAACTGCAAACGGTAGGTTTGCAAGGTTCTTAAAATATTTGAAATGTTTATNTTTGGACGATTACACTGCTAGACACATTAAATCAAAACACAAAGAGTTGGATGATGCGTGCAGAACTGCACCAACAACAGTCGTTGTCGAGGAAAATTCAAAACAGAGAAAGATGGAAACCTTTTTTCGACCGAAGAGTGCGGCCTATGTTGGGAAAAAGCGGAAAGCAAACGAAGGGAACGTGGAAAGTTTGAGTGCACTGGGCGAAAGCATTGATCAGATTAAGACAACGAGAATGGAGAAAGGAGATGGTTTTGCAGATAGTCTGAATGAAAGAACTGCAAACGGTAGGTTTGCAAGGTTCTTAAAATATTTGAAATGTTTATAAACTGATTGCACTAAATATTAAATTGATTTAGACGGATATGCTATGTTTCAATAACTGTAGTAAAATGACAATTGTAGCATTAGAAAACCTTGCTTTTACTTTTAGGAAGGCAACAAACAGCGCAGCAAAGAACGATTAACTTGGTATAAATCAATGTGCTCCTTCGCAGGGCAGAGTATGAAGTTATCTATTTCAAAAGTTATGTTTTCAAAGGAGAGCAATAGTATCGTACTAATTCAAAGAAAACTTTTCATTTCCAAACTGTTGGAAAGTTATAAGCTACGTTTTCCTTTTTTAGAATCAAACCCAGAGATCCTCGATGGCCAAGCCTCACCAATATTCGATGATCGAAGTTATGCTTCTTCAGAAAGTTCAAATGATATTGACGATATAACAAGTGATTTAGAGGAGGATGACGTAGCCCCTGCTGGACTAACCGAAGTCACCGAAGGTAACTAATACTCATTGCATTTTAGCAGGGCTGTCCAGACTGGCTGAACGCTTGTCTATTTCCATATGGGTGTGGTTCAAATTCAGGATGATTGGCTTACCGGCATTCAACCGGGCATTCAATATAAAGCTGACTTTACCCTTCCCTAGATTGCATTTATCCTTAATTCTTAGCATATCAAAATTTAATAACTGTTTTTCTCTCGTAGCTTGTGGAAGTAAATTAAGTACAGCAGCCAATGAGATCAATGAAGTAGAAAAACTTGGTCCAAAAGATCTATCATCTAAAGATGACCAGCCAGTACAACCAAAAAACATCAAATTTCCTTTGCATATGATTGGAAGGCAATACAGAGCGTTTGTTCCTTCGCTATATGACAAGTATTCTTGGCTTGAATATTCAAAAATGGAAGATGCAGTATACTGTTTCCACTGTAGACATTTCTCTACCAACCGCAAAGAACCAACATTTGTTTTGCAAGGTTTTTGTAACTGGAAGAAATCTTATGGTTCAGATGAAAAAAGCAACAAACTTTTACAGCATCAATGCAGCTTCCTGCATGCAGAAAGCGTAGCTGCATATGTCCACTACCAGGATGTCAAGTCGGGTGCGTTTCGATCTGTTCCCACACTACATGATCAAGGTTATTCAAAGCTAGTGCAAGATAACCGGCACTATTTGAAAGCAATCTGTGAGGTGCTGCTGCTAACTGCTCAACGGAAAATAGCCCAACGCGAGACAGGCAGATCATTTCGTGCTGATAATATTGATGTCCAAGAACTTGACTTTGGTCCATCTTGTGGCAATTTTCTCGCTATTCTTGCACTTCTTGCAAAGCATGACCCAGTTGTTGCTGAGAAGATTCGTTCGGGTCCAAAAAATGCTAAATACACGCACCACAGTATACAAAACGCTCTTTTGGATATCATGAAAGAAATGGTTTTGGAGCAAATTAAAGAGGAATTACACGAGGCTAAATTTTTCACTGTGCTTGCAGATGAATCAAAGGATGTCAGCAAAAAAGAGCAAGTTGTGATTGCAGTACGCTACTGTCACCAGAATGCGATCCACGAGGAATTCGTTGGAATTGCCGAGGCCCATGGATTGGATGCTGAAGGTCTCTCTAATACAATAATCGAGCGTCTTCAGAGAATTAATGCTGGTATGGCGAACTGTGTTGGACAAGGCTATGATGGAGCGTCGGTTGTCTCGGGCCACCTTAATGGAGTGCAAAAGAAGCTTCCCGAAAAGACAGGAGCTGATATGGCATACTACGTGCACTGCTTTTGCCATCGTCTCAATCTTGTCATAGTAGATGTTGTTAAGTCAATAAAATGCATTGCAGACATGATTTCTCTGTTTAGAAGTCTTCATTCATTCTTGAGCACCAGCACTGTGCACAATATATGGATAAGTATTCAGGAGCAACACAACGTAAAGCTAATGGAGATTGGAAAAGTGTCTGACACCAGATGGTCGTGCCAAGCAAAGCAATTCAATGTGTTGTGGCAACGGTTGGATATCGTTCTTGAAGTTTTGCAAGACATAATTGACAACGACAGCGATTCTGACCGTACAACTGAGGCGAATGGCTTCAAGCTACAAATTGATAAGAAATTCGTGCGATACCTCTTTGCCATAAAGCATATTTTGGAAAAAGCCAAGTTTGCTTCTGACATGCTGCAGAAACCAGCAAACGACTTGACTGAGGCAGTTGAGCTCATCGGCACATTGAAGGAAGAGATAGCTGTGTGTCGCTCGAGAGAGAAGTGCCAAGAATTCTTGGATACGGCTGAAGAGGTAGCAGACAGACTGAACAAACCAGAAACAGCAAGAGAAGGCAGAAAGAAAAGAACACCAACTGCTCTTCAAGATTATGTTGTCGAGGCTCCCATCAACCAGACATCAACAGGTGGCTTGGATGGATATGTTCAAGACATCTATGAAATTGCTGACAAGGCAAATGCTGAGCTTTGCAAGAGATTCGACGAGAAGAACATCACGATGATGAGAGGTATCAGTGCACTTTGTCCAACCTCAAATAGCTTTTTGGATGTGACGAAACTCATCGACTTTGCTGAGCTCTTTAAAGCTGAAACAGAAAGTCTTCGATGCGAGATAGCAACGTTTAAGTGTATGCTGCGAAGGAAAAAGGAAATTGATTGCCCAACCACACTACTTCAACTTGAGGCATATTTGACAAAGCTGAAAGAGGCCTTCTTTGAGCTGCACCGCTTGGTATCGATTGGCTGCACTTTGCCTGTATCTTCAGCTGAATGTGAAAGAAATTTTAGCTCGATGCGTCTCATCAAGATCTTTGTTCTTTGATGAAAGATGAGCGCTTGGATAGCCTTATGATGCTTGGAATTCACCGCGATCGAGGCAGTAGGCTTGATTTTGATGCTGTTGTGGATGGATTCAAAGCGAAATTTCCTAAATGTAGAATTGCATTATAGAAGAAAACAACTGCTTTATGAACAAATAACGTTGTATTGTAACGTTTAATTTCCCTTGCGATGTCAGTTGCCCACTATGATGCACAGGTGTTAATTATCACACCTAAATCTTCAAATTAAAATTAGTTTTACTTCAACAAGTTTAGATATGTAAAGTAAATCAAGGCTAAACTTGCAGTCCTTTCTCCTTCGTTTTTGTTTTTGTTATTACAATGCAGTACTAATAGTGCTGACACAGTTCGATTACAGTTTCTACTAGCATCTTTCTGGTCTTCAAGGCTCTTGTACCAAAATACTTAGCCCCCCCCCGTCGGAGACATCAGCCCCCTTGTTGGAACTTTCCTGGCGCCACCCCTGTATTCCAGTCTTTTATCGTTCTCGAAAAGAAATTGTTCCTGTATGACTCCGTCTTGCATAGAAGTGGAATGTATGTTTGACAGTTATAGCTGCATTGTCTTGTGCCTGCTGTGTTTCTTAAAACGTAGCTTGGAACTTTTACAGCAGATATGTTGTTTATGATCTTTTTGAATAGCTTTAAACGAGCCTGTTTTCTTCTGTCCTGTAGTGTTGGTATTTGCAGCCTTTTCATCTGGGCAGTCATACAACCAGGTTCGCGCTCTTTGAAATTGGATGCAAAGCGGACAGCTCTTCTCTGTACCTTCTCTATAGCTTGGATCTGTTTGTTAACATAAGGATCCCAGACTGAAGATGAATATTCCAAGATAGGACGTACGAGTGACTTATAAGCTTGTACCTTCACTTCCTGTGGGCAATGTTTGAGGTTTCTCTTTATAAACCCCAATGTTCTATTAGCCTTTCCTACAATGTTTTCAACATGATACTTCCAATTCAGATCGTTAGTTATTGTCACTCCAAGGTATTGATGTCTTTGAACATGTTCCAGTACTTGACCTTTGATCATATACTCATGGATTACCAGTGACTTTTTACGATGAATACTGAGAAAGTAGCATTTACTAGGATTGAACATCATTTGTCATTTGTCTGCCCACTCATTCAGCTCACCAAGATTAATTTGTAATTGTAGTGCATCAGTGGAGCTTTTTACAATCCCAAAAAGAAGGCTGTCGTCTGCAAAACGACGCATTCTTGATGTCAGTCCATCTCCGATGTCGTTTATGTATAATAAGAATAGTAGAAGGCTACCTATTCATCTTCTTGACGTTGAAGGCTACCTGCAAAGTGATATTTAAACTTTGAAATTTTTGAAATATGCCAATGGCGTACTACTGATATCAGGTCCACGAAAAATGTTTGCAANTTTCTTCTGTCCTGTAGTGTTGGTATTTGCAGCCTTTTCATCTGGGCAGTCATACAACCAGGTTCGCGCTCTTTGAAATTGGATGCAAAGCGGACAGCTCTTCTCTGTACCTTCTCTATAGCTTGGATCTGTTTGTTAACATAAGGATCCCAGACTGAAGATGAATATTCCAAGATAGGACGTACGAGTGACTTATAAGCTTGTACCTTCACTTCCTGTGGGCAATGTTTGAGGTTTCTCTTTATAAACCCCAATGTTCTATTAGCCTTTCCTACAATGTTTTCAACATGATACTTCCAATTCAGATCGTTAGTTATTGTCACTCCAAGGTATTGATGTCTTTGAAAATGTTCCAGTACTTGACCTTTGATCATATACTCATGGATTACCAGTGACTTTTTACGATGAATACTGAGAAAGTAGCATTTACTAGGATTGAACATCATTTGTCATTTGTCTGCCCACTCATTCAGCTCACCAAGATTAATTTGTAATTGTAGTGCATCAGTGGAGCTTTTTACAATCCCAAAAAGAAGGCTGTCGTCTGCAAAACGACGCATTCTTGATGTCAGTCCATCTCCGATGTCGTTTATGTATAATAAGAATAGTAGAAGGCTACCTATTCATCTTCTTGACGTTGAAGGCTACCTGCAAAGTGATATTTAAACTTTGAAATTTTTGAAATATGCCAATGGCGTACTACTGATATCAGGTCCACGAAAAATGTTTGCAATTGCATTTTACATATCAGCATTATCTATATTGAGCATAAGCAAAAATCTACTACAACGATCTGAAACACCATTTGAATACGTTCTGACGTATCGCTTTTCGCAAGATCAGTTAGAGATGTAATTTTGCTAAAATTAGAAGTCGTTTTGGTTGGAATAACAATCCAACAGCATTGCAGTTCAAATACGCTATCAGGCAATTGGTCTTGAAAAATAAGATTGAGTCTCCTTCCACTGCTAACTGCATAAATGTCTCAACTAATGACACAAAGGAAATGAGTAAAGTTGACCCAAGAGTGTCAAATCTCTTGCTTTCAACAACTATTTGGCGCTCAGATGTCTTACATTACATCTCTGGATACATTGTTAAAAAGTTGCTTGAATTTATAGACTGTCCAGACTGTGCTGCAGCATTACATGTAAGCTCTGAGAGTGCAAATATTGCTCATAATTGTCATCTTTCACTTTTATCATGCAAGAAGTATGGTGAATTGCTGATACCGTCAAGGTCTGTCTACAAGGTTGTTGAATGTGTTGACAGAAAAGCATGTCTTGCATTGTGTAAATGGGCCTCCTTGTCCAAAGAAACTGATGCTCAGATCTTGTCAGATGTTTTATCTACAATGAGGAATAATACCTTTCAGTCAATAAGTGAGCATAGCAAGGAGTGCCATCTTTTAGACCAAAATCTAAGAGATGACCTCATTTCACTCATAATCAAGGAGATCGTCAAACATTATTTAGTTATTTTTTATCATCAATTTGGAAGGGTATATACAGAGAGAATTCTTAAAAACAATAAGGCATCCAAGAGGCGTAAACTCACAAAACTAATTTTATTTCAGAATGAATAGACAACTGTTTATCCTCTAATGAGGTAACGCCGAGTACGGGGCAGCGGTTAAGTAACCTGGGTAAATGAAGGATGGAGGGAATGCCAACCCTGGATAAACAATTGTTCATTTATTCATATCAGTTATATACAATCAAAACTTATTTATTATTGAAAAATTAATAGGAACATTATATGGAGCGTTGTTTGTGTCTAAATGGCCAACTTCCATATTTCTATGCCGTAAACCTTTTTATGGCCTTCTCTTTTCATTTTCAATGCATATTGTACATTTTATGGCCAATTTCTTCCATTTTGTTGATTCAAATTGCCATTTTCATGTTAGAGCTTCATTATTATTTGGAATAATTCATTTTCAATATGAAAATTTCATAGTTTCTATGGACAATTTGTTATCATGCAGAGATTCCTGTTTATGTGTTCTTTACATAATTGTGCGGAGTTGACATTTTATATGGCCTTTTCAAATCATGATATGATGCATTGCAACATGCTATGATGCATTTCAACATGCTATGATGCATTGCGAATAGAGCGATGCATTGTGGGTTTTCTATTTTGGCGGGAAAATCGTACCACTTCCATTCCATGATGGCCTAGCGATAGACAGGAAGAGTGCAAGGAACAATGTCGCGATTTCCACAAAGTGATGTAAGAAACGCTATCGAACGGATCAACAAACTTGCAGCGGAAGGGCAACGGCTCCTGTCCACTCTGAGTACGGTGGAGGAAGGGACATCTCAGAGCAGCAATACTACAATCGCTACGCCTCCTTCTTCTGGAGGAATTAGGCCTAGGCCTACAAATACAATTACAGAATCCATCCGAACTTTATTCCCAACGTTTAGACAAACCTCATCAGATCAAACTAGAAGGTGAGATATTTTAACATTCAACCTTAACGTGGACCTCTTTATAATCCAAAGTTAAAACTCCTTAGGGGTTACTTGAACTGCCTTTTGGACATTCGATGTTGGGCCCTTTTAAAGGGGCCTGTGCAATATAGATCCTTTGTGCGCCGAAGTTGACTTTCTGATTATCAGAAAGTAAGATGGCTGCCGCGTAGCAGCTTGTCTGAGCCTGTCTGATGTTACCAGATTTTATTTGAAAGAGCATCATGTCAGGGACAGACAGTAAGCTTGGAAGACCGAAGCGGGGAGAAGGTTGACATGTAGTGTACTTCTCAGAGTCTACTTATAACAGTTGGATGAAGACAAAGCAAGAAACGTGCGATAAAAGATCATTCACGCACAACAACTTTGCTCTTTGCTTGTTGGAGTTTTATGGAAAAGAACGACCAACACCATACTCAAAGATTTTGATTATATTGCTGTTACCTGCTTCCAAATATGGGCATGTCACGTGACCTATGAGGTCTATTGTTCAAATTTTTTTTCATCAAAATGTAGCTAATAGATAATTGATAAAAGTCAGGGAGGTTGGGGGACATAGCTGATGTCGTTGAAAAACGCTGCAAGAAAAACCTCGAGGGGGGGTGGATTCCACCCCCCCCCCCATATGGATTAGGGTTAATACGTCTGATAGAAGATTGGAGGTTTAACCTCGACAATGACTATCTCGTAGGTGCTATCCTAATGGATCTTCCCAAAGCCTTCGACTGCATCTCACATGATTTGCTTATTGCAAAATTACATGCATATGGATTCGAGGAAGACGCGCTTGTCCTTACCTATTCTTATCTTAAACGACGAAAACAAAGCGTTCGGATAAATAATACGTATAGTTCCTTCCAAGAGGTGATATCTGGTGTACCCCAAGGATCTGTGCTGGGCCCAATACTTTTTAATTTTTACATAAATGATTTATTTCTTTTCATAAAACAGGCAACTCTCTATAATTATGCTGACGACAATACACTTACTTATTTCTCGAAAAGCATGCCCGATCTTGTCAATATTTTGGAAAAAGAAACCGGTATTGCCTTATCTTGGCTAGAACAAAATGAAATGATTGCCAACCCAGAAAAATTCCATGCTTTGTTGCTCAGAAAAAACCAAACGAATACCAGTGGAGAACAAATCAACATTAACGGTAATATAATCAAATCAGAGGAGACGGTGAAACTTTTAGGGGTCACTTTAGATTATAAACTTGATTTCGACCCACATATTTCCATTCTTTGCAAAAAAGCTGCAACACAATTAAACGTTCTTAAAAGATTAAAGACATTTATTGGCTTTAAGGAGAAAAAAATCCTAGTTCAAAGTTTCGTTTACTCTAATTTCGATTATTGCCCTTTGGTTTGGTATTTCTCATCCTCTAAATCATTACAAAAAATTGAAAAATTACAAGAACGTGCTCTAAGGTTTCTCTATAACGATCATACAAGTTCATATAGCGACTTGCTTCTGAAATCGAATAAATGCACGATGCACGTTGCTCGCCAAAGAATCCTTTGCATCGAAATATTTAAAACATTGAAAAATTTGAATCCACCTTTTATGCAGAGTATTTTTGAATTACGTTCTTCAAACTATTCGTTAAGAAATCCAAATAACTTAGCCCATGTTAGGCCCAATCAAACAACTTTCGGGTCCAAGAGTCTAAAGTCCATTGGACCACAGATTTGGAATGGCTTACCGAATGAACTAAAATCAACAGAAAATTTGAAAAGCTTTAAGGTTTTGATAAAACAATGGAACGGCCCCAATTGCACATGCAGTGCCTGCCAATGCCTACCGACTTAATTGCATAATTTAGAAAAAAGTTTATTTTGTTTTATTAGTACCGTATATTCGAATTTGATTAGTTGACGTGTATATATTTAATGTATATATTGTTAGCTATTTGTATATATTTCGAATTCAAATAAATTTACAACAACAACAAC
>REGM01000336.1:135926-157696 GCA_004194415.1 Aurelia aurita
CATATATAAATGCCACGACTAACCAAAACAGAAGCACAGAATCAATATTTAGGCAACATGAAAATGAAAAGAGCTTATTTACAACGAGTGATAGAGGTTGAACAAGGTACTTGACACCACAGACAATTTTAAACTAAACATGCTTGAAGCAGATTTATGAGTTTTTTATGACTAGTTGATGTAGGAGGGTTTTTTTGGTGATCAAGGGGTACTGTAAATTAGTATAACAGGATTATGATTGTAATTGGTAATAAGAAACTAAGAGCTTCTTGACACTTGTGCCTTATTTAATTAGAAAAGTAGAAATAGAAAAGTGAAAGTAGAGAAAATGTAATTGTTAGGGTAGAGACTTGAGATGTATCGTAACTACTTTTCTAAACTGTATAGTAATTATTTTATGTTGATTAGGTTTATATATATGTGAGATTTTTTCATAACAGTATAATCTTTCATTTCATCATCAATCAAACCAACCCCAGATTTTTCCTTTAAATGATTCTTTCTACCCATGTTTGTAGATTGCTCTGAAAATAAACCAAGATTGTATCATGGGACCTCCAGTGGACAGAAGTTATCAACCTCCCAGAGATGTCAGGCCTCCAAACGAACGGCCAGCGCAAAGAATGGATGATGATGCTGAAAGAGAAGATGAATTTGATGAAATAGATTCTCCAAGTCATCCACGCTCTGTTAGGCGCAGAACATATGAACGCAGTGTCTTTCAAAGGAACGTAAGCACTGTCGATGAAGTTATGGACCAAGCGACTGGATATGTCACTTCTTTCATGGCAGATAGGCTAGATGAAGATGGACTCAATGTTCCTGAGGATATGATGCATCTTAGAAAGAGAGTCAATAGGTAATTAGTGCGATTTTTCTGTTTTTTTCATTGAATTGTTTTATTTCACAGATCGCAAACTACTGTAAGTCAAAGTAAGTCTAGGTTGAATTATACAGTATATTTTGTTTGTATATTTTGAGTTTGTCTGCATTTCAAGTTAATAGTGTTGTTTATTTATAACACAACACTATAAACTCTTTGAAAATCTTGAAAAAGTTCAAATATATACAATGCTACTCTAGAACCCTTTCTACAATATTTACTTAATTTAGACATTGATTGGAGAACAAAGGAATCTTCTTCTTATATACTGTTAGTATGTTTCGGTATATTCAGATAAAAACAAAGAATTGCTGTTTTTGAAGAAACCAATTTTTTTACTTTCTTTGCCATGAATCAGCAACCACTTGTCGGGCTGACTCAAAAAAGATCTCAAACTTTAAGTTAAAGCCTTTATGCAACTGTAGACTTATTACAATTGTTGTAGTTTCACTCCTTGATTAGCTGATAATTGCTACAACTGCGACTCATAATCATTCAGTTTGAAAAATGAGCCAGAAATTGATGAATCTCGCTCCGATGCCAAGGGTCCCAAGAGCTAGGCCAATTCAAAAGGATTCCCAATTCACTGATGCTGAAATGCGTCAAATTCCTGTTTTATTGTGGTAGCAGAGAAAACAAAGCCTACCAGTGCCAAGATGAGCACTTCTTCTCTATTGATTCAGATTCCTTCACTTTGACACTGAAAACCTGCTTTTTAAAAGCCAAAGTGTTCTTTGCATCTCACCACAGCAATCTCCGCGATTTGATGTTGGGAGGCTAATCTTGAGATCAAGGTTGAAATATTATATTCACCTAAGAAGAACATGGTCTCAAAACTACTTTTATGAAATCTAACACATGTGCTTTTTCAAAAAGCAGATATTTTCCCACTGCTTTTCGTCTAGCAAATCAGGAAACGTTCTTTTCTTTTCAGTGACACGGCCAGATGCCTTAGACAAATCGGAGATGACCTAGTACACAACATTGAATTGAATACATTATTAGACAAAATTACAATATCAAAGGACACTGCTTTTGAAACATTTGCAAGCATAGCAGCACAGATATTTAGTGATGGTGTTATCAACTGGGGTAGAATTGTGGCACTGTTTTATCTTGGTTATAAGATGGTAGTCAAAGTGCTATTTGATGGTGGCCTTTTGAAGACTATCATAAAATGGATATTGAGATTCATTAGTGAACGTTTGGTACAGTGGATTGCACAGGCAGGAGGATGGGTAAGTTTGATGGAGCTAATGTATGTCTCAAATTAGCTGTCAGATGAGATTTGTGATACGCAAATTACCCATGCAGTTATTCACTTTGATTGTTGTTATTCGCAAATGTTTTCACCTGACATCTGATTTGGGAGAGACTATAGAGTAGTTTTATTTTACAGTACGTAAGAAACTAAAGGTCCATTTTCACCTGACATCTGATTTGGGAGAGACTAGAGTAGTTTTACTTTACAGTACTGTAAGAAACTAAAGGTCCGTTTTCATCTGACATCTAATTTGAGACAGGCTGTAGAGTAGTTCTACCGTATTTTACTAGGAGAGACTAAAGGCCCACTTCCACTTTTTCCGTTTCGAATTTTGTTTCGCATCCAATCTGGGATCTCCAAACTATAAATTGCCGTCCAGTTCCAATCAACTTTTCCAAGATGTTCGAACAAAGAGCTTTTGTTAGATTATCCAATGAAATTACTGGGATCTATACATTGCACAATGCACCAATGAGCATTGTAGTGGGCTTTAGTTTTGTCAAATGCATCATCCTGATGGCTTCTTTTGTATGGGACATTTCTGTTTGCTGTCTGAATTCTGGAATTATGGGCCTTTAACATGGGACACAGGCTTACTACTTAGATCTAATCTAGGCTTTGTGCAAAAGACTTCTGTTTGAATCTTTATTAGCGAAAGGCACAGTTTTATTCCAATAACACCTAAAATTAGGGAAACTTGTATGGGGGGGACGCATGGTCTCTTATCCACAGAATTCTTACTGTATATGAGTTGCAGGACAATCTGCAAGAAACTAGCAAACAAGGATTCGTAATAGACCTTTAAGCTGTTCTACCAAAGAGGCTGGGTTGAACAATATTTCATACATTTTGTAGCAATCTGGGGATCTTTCGAATGTGCACACCAATGATAGAATCTACTGTATTACACCATTTGACATCTATAATTGCTCATCCAGACTCTTTTGTAGACTAGCTGTATATTGCTTACTTCCTTGATTACAAGCTGTATTTTGTTTTGTTTTTCTAGGCAGCTTGCAAAAGCTACTTTGGATCAACCAATGCTCAACTTGTTGGTGTTTTCGTAGCCGGCTGTGCTCTCACTGCCTTGGTATTTTGGTTGAAAAAATGACGTTTTTACCATGCTTGTTTGGACAAACAAGATTGTATTATAATTTTCTGTAAGTAATGGAATTAGATCTATGAATGTAAAATTTACAGTGACAAAGTTTTAATTTGTTTTTTCATCTTTGTATACAGTACAGACCTTGCGCACATTAACATGATAAGAATTCTTAAAGTAAATCAACAGAGTTAAAAATTACTTAGCTAGGTGGATATAATAATAATAATAATAATAATAATAATAATAATAATAATAATAATAATAATACAGTTCTTTATACAGGGGTTGCCTTTTCAGCAACAAAAGTGCTGTTATCAATAAGGGCCCTGTTATAAACATAAAAGATCTTAGAAAAATTTGAAATTAAAATTGAGTTAGTTACAATCATAATCTTTAAAGTTTTTAGAAATTGTCCTCTACCTTTACATTTTTTCTTACGATGAAAAGTGTTCTCTCAACTTGGATTTAAAAATTACGATTGATTCCAGGGAGCGTATATCTCTTGGAAGTTCGTTAAAACAGTACGGTCCTTGAAAGTAAAGGGACCTTTTCGCAGTTTCTGTTTTAACCAAGGGCAGTCTAAGTAGCGATTTTTTGCTTCTTGTTTCATGTTGATGGTCAACATTGTCTGCATACGTTCTGAGGGCTGGTATGGAGGTCCCTTGACGACATTTGAACATTTGTATTGCTACTTTCATCTTTTTCTGATTGTTGATCGAAATAAGGTCACATCTGTTATTTTCCTGCAATCCGTAGATTATTTTTTGCGCTCTATTTTGTAGACTTTCAAATTTCTTTGACATTGTATCTGAAACTTTAACAACTGGCGTAGAGCAGTATAGCATTGTTGGTAAGATGAAGGAATTGTATACCGCCTTAGCAGCAAAAACCGACAATGAATCACGTACACGGGACAACAGCTTTATTCGAGCATTTGCTTTTCTTAATACTCTTCGGAGATGTTCGTTCATATTTAAAGTAGGTTCCAGCCAAACTCCAAGGTACTTATACCCATCAGCAACATTTATAAGTTTTTCATTCATATACACTTGCATCGGATCTTTCGAAGAGAGACGTTTTGCTGTGCCAAATAGGAGTGATTCCGTTTTCCCTTTCTTCAAGTTGACGATGAGCCTATTTTTGTCGAGCCAGTTGGAGACATTGTTCATCTCAGATGTTAATGTTTGTTCAATGACACTGATGTTGCTGTGTGACGTGTAGATGACAGTGTCATCGGCATACATTTGAATATTGCAGTTTTTCACACTTTTGACGAGATCGTTTATCTGTAGTAGAAACAACAACGGCCCCAGACTAGAGCCCTGTGGTACGCCATACTTGACTAGCTCTCGATCAGATTTAACGCCATCATACTGAACATATTGATATCGACCCGACAGATAATTCGCTATCCAGTTGAGTTCACCATTTACGATTCCCTTGAGTGGCAGCTTCGACAGAAATACTTTATGCTCCACCGTATCAAAGGCTTTTCGTAGGTCTATGAACACAGCTCCAGTCATTTTATCACGGTCAATCGCACGGCGAATGTTGTCGGTAAACACCGTGACGGCCAGCTCAGTGTTATAACCTTTTCTGAAGCCATACTGCGACTCTGATAGCAATCCTTGTTGCTCCAAGTACTCTGACAATTGGTCATAAACTATTCTCTCCATAATTTTTGATAAGGTAGGCAAAACCGAGATGGGCCTATAATTGTCAAATGAGCTCAAACTTCCAGTCTTAAAGAGGGGTATCACTTTTGCTATTTTTAGACTATCTGGAACCACCGACTGACTCAACGACTTGTTTATGATATTGGTCAAGGGCTCTGCCAGTACGTATGAGGCGTCCTTCAGTAGCCTCGCCGGTATGTCGTCGTGACCTGGAGCTTTATTCGAGTTCAGTTCTAAGAGATGACGGAGAACCTTTTGCTTCGTAACATGTTTAAAAATGAATCTGGTCTGTGCTTGTTCAATCTCGCCATCGTTTTGCCAAGAGAAGCGTGATGGTAGAAGGCTGCATAGCTTTTCGGCACATGTAGTGAAAGCCTTGCAAAAACCATCAGCTATCTTTTCTTTATTATCTTCCATTTTGCCAGCTATTTCAAAGACTTTTGAATTGATCTGTGAAGTATTGCCTTGAGGGTATAGCGTTTTAAGAACCTTCCAAAACTGCTTTGGATTTTTTACATTTTCTTCGATTAGATTTCGGTTATACTGGGCTTTACTCTTCCTTATACTTGCTGTCACCTTGTTACGATATTTCTTATAGTTATACCAATCATTATCATTGTTACTCTTTTTTGCCTTGCGCAGATGGAAGTCCCTAGTTTTAATCAGTTCGCTGATTTCAGGGGTTTTCCACGGATAACAAATTCCTTGAACCTTCTTTTTGATAAGAGGGGCATGCTTTGATAAGAGGGGTTTGTTTTCTGCAAACCAATCACAGAGAGGATTGAAATTTTTATTCAGTTTGCTGTCTACGATACTGTAGGGCGCATGGTAGTACATATCAACCCTACCACCATTTGGCAACAGGAACAAAGTTTAGCAGAAAATAGATGTATCATACCTAAAACAGGTTTTCTACCAAAGCAGTTTACTTTGTCCACTTACAGTTTCTGCTCTGTTGGTGACTTTGTGCAGTTGCCGATGCTCTTGAATCATATGTCATAGTGCTCCTGAAATGCCACAGCATTGTGAGCCATCATTTCTTCATTGTCTCCCCAAAAGGAACACGATGGCACATTACACCGTTTGACGACTTTACTGCAAGTAATGGCATGAGTTAGCAGCATGCATCTACAAAAAATCAAGGAAAGCGATGCAAAGTTGCAAAATATCAGAAAAAAAGCTAACCAAATACCATACAAAACAACAAGGTTTTAATATCTATACATAAATAGGCCTAATCAAATAATCTTCCAAAGAGATATTTGACTTTTTGTATCTTTCTGGATCTTTATGTGACATAAATGTAATAAAACTATTTTGCTACAGTATTTATGAATAGGCATTCGAATCTGAATCGAAAGAAATAACATGAATTAAAAGTAACATTTGGCTCCTTCCGCATTCTTGTTGTTTTTTATAATCAATTATGAATTTTATTTTTAATAGCCTATAAGTTTATTATGTTGTATAAATTGTTGATATGTTTATTGCGTTGCAAATGTTCATCTTTTTACTTGCGGAATGAAATAAAATCACTGTTTTCTTCTAAATTGATAGAAACTTGAAACTTGCCAAGAATTGTTATTTTATGTAGTTTTACAATATAGTAATAAGAACAAGTCTTTTGTGTTTCATTTGATTACATCATAGCGAAGACATTAATAGGAATGCATAAAAGGGCAGTAGTTTTAGAAATAGTCACAATGTCATACATTGCCACAATAGCTTAGAATTACAAATTTTCGTGAATGAAAAGAATTCAAGTGTTTGCAATGGTAGTTTTGAGGTTATTGCAAATCTCATGTCTGTATAATAAGGCACGATCCGAAAAAATGTTCCCATAAAACTGTTAAATGGGTACAGGATACTAGCACAAATTCAAAATACAGGGAATATGATATGTTAATATACCTCGTCACATTTTCATCTGAACAACCACACTCGCATTGGACATTCATGCCAGTGCATACATTTCTTGTGTGTGCCTCAATTGTTTCTCTGAACATTTCCTTGCCGCATTTTTCACAAGGAATGACCTGTTTCGGGCAAATCTGGCTATGGGTGACGGTATCCATTCTTTTAACAGCTTCATTGCAGCCTGTATTTGGGCATCCAATGCGTATCTCTAGGCAAACATCTGCATGCAGCATCACCGTCTCTATTGTGCCACGGAAGATGCAATGATTGCATCTTGCAGCTAAACCCTCAACTAATGATTGGAGTGTAAAATTAGGCACAACATTTTCCTCCAATGGCTGTCTGCAACACGGACAAACTTTGTTTGTGGACATCATTAAGCGAGTATGGCAGTTTCGGCATACGGAATGCCCACATTTCTCGGAAACAGGGCGAAGACAAATATCGTAGCTAGAATTTGAAATGAATTCGAACATTAGGATGCACTTTATATAATGCAGAGTTGTGACTGTAAGCCAAGAAAGTGGTAACAACTCAAGGGAATGCAATACTCTTCTCAGTAACTATATGTTACCAAGCTGTACCCTGTGAAGCCTAGGATAGCCCTCAAAGCAAAAGTTTATTTCACAAATCTTGAATAATTCCAGTTTATCCTCTGAAGATTGTAGGTAGCTTCCAAGGAACCTACCTCCCATAAATGTTGATACAGGTTGTATGTGCCGTTATTGGGTAGCTACTTTCTTGACATAGGAAGAAATGTTTAATGAAATTTCTAGGAGTTAAGGAATCCAAATTATAGGGGTGCTGCAACTGCAATCCCCTGTCTCCCCTCTTCGGACGGGCCTGCACTGGTCATGATATCAGTCTGTACAAGTTAATAAATTCGAATTTTGTCTAGGTGCCTTACCATGCAGAAATATAAATGTTAAGGTATACTTTGTAAAAAAGATGATAAAATTCTCACCAAACAATAATGTATATATTTCGGAAAATTCTAAAGCATATCTTTGAAAAAAGTGGGAGAGGCTTTAGCCTTGTTAGCCCAATGGTTGCGCGGTTCCTGAACATTGGTACAATAATAAAATGTTAGTAACTTTTTAAAAAGTCCCACTTTTGATTGGGTTAGCCGGTACATTAATAATACAGTGTACGAATGTGAATAAAAAGTAGAACTGTTACCAAGCTGGACAGTTAAGTGTCTCGTTGTATTCTCCAATAATCACAAATGTATTTTCTGCCATTGTCGATGAAATTATAATTATAATTATGAAACCAAAATTATAATCAGCAAAATGACTACCCCCTTCCTTGATGATATAAAATCTATCATTACTTTGCCCAATGACTGAAAATATTTGATAAACTTTGTGGTATCAAATCCTGAAATCCATTAAGCTTCTTTTAACTGGTTTGGAAGTGGAGCAAAAACATTGCCTGTTGCAGAGTTGAGAAAAAGTGGAACTTAACTGAACTAAATGAGAACTTACAAGCTTTAAGAGCATGATGTCAAAGGCATCAAGTTTGGTATAAAGAAGATCAGAAAGAATCACAGCCTACTCATTTCTGACAAGGATTTGAGATTGGTCCTGGAAAATTTCAACACCAAAACGACTAGGATTTTGTTTGAGCACACACACAAATGTTGTATATTGATAGCCAAATGATTGGAAATAGACAAGTTTCAAGTTTCATTAATCGACAACAAATTTGCTAGCAAACCCAACTAACTATAGTAGGAAAACAAACACAATATACCTGTAACAATTGTAATCTGGCAGTGTACTCTCTGGATTACCTTGATTTGGTGTCCAGAAGACTTGCTTATTTATTGATGGATTATGATTCTAATTAAATGATTGTCGTCGCTTGGCTTGCCTCATTCTCCGATTTCTCGTCAAACTGCGCTTAATTGCACGATTCTAATTGTAACAAATCTTCACTTGACCTTTCACATGTCCTTATTTTATTTATCTAATCAAGCTGGACCCTCACAGAGCGCACTCTGCTTGATCAACGCTGCCCAGTGTTGTTTTCTGCAGCTTCTACTTGAGCATAAATATGCCATCAATGCTACCATAATCGGCAGGCCTAAATGTTGCTGTTGTTGTCGATTCCCGCGCAAATTATCATGCGACACAGGGAATCCAGATTAAAGAAGTTTGAAGCGCAGGCCCAGCGCAGGAGGAGAACCATAAATATAAGCATATAAATAAAGGCCAACGCTTACGAAATTTACGAAAAGGATAATAAGACGATTTTATATAACCCGGTCTGGGAGCAAACTTGTCATTGCAGTCCGGTCTGAGAGCAAATATTTGAAAAGTGTATACCCGGCTTGGGAGCACTGTTATAGAAAAAGATACCCGGCTTGGGAGCAAAATTGCTGAAAACGACACTCTGTCCAGCGGCACATACCCGTTACCGAAATTATCGAAGTGCCCCCGTGACTTGACCCACCTTTGTAAAGGGATTTTTCCCCGAGATTTTGACAAAATACTCTGTTGAATAATAGCACTTCAAAAGATTTCCCGTTTACATTTAAGGCTGCTTTTTACCAAAATTAGACCTGATTTTAGGGAATCTTCCCCTGCAAAATCCACCCTGACGAGGGACATATGTAGTCACTTTCTCAATTAATATTAGTTAGTATCCCCACTCTACCATCACCCAGAGAAAAGATTTGTCGCAAGAAATGCTGTTTTGCATTTCAAAAAGTCGATCGAAAACGAATATATTTTAACGAGTATCTTCCCTTAGGATACCCCTTACCAAGTCAGTTGTTATGTGCTAATAGTGTCACAAAAGCATGAAAACAAGCTATGAACAACAAATTAACATTGACTGAAAAAGAAACTGCTGAATTTCCAAAGTGGGTCATTTGAATTCGAAAAAGCGCACTTGGAAGAAAAATAGAATTTTTTGTAAAAGTGGGGGTAACGTGACCCCTTGGAGTCTAATGACAAGTCTCCCTAAGTTAGAGGCGATATACCTAAGGAATAAAAAGTCTGTGTCTCTAAAACAGAGGTGATACACCTAAGGAACAACCATGAAACTTATTTACAGCAAAATACCCCGCTACTTTTTTAGCCCGGCTATGGTATCATAACAACCAAAATGTTGCTATCTAATAACAAGTCTCCCTAAGTTAGAGGCGATATACCTAAGGAATAAAAAGTCTGTCTCTCTAAAACAGAGGCGATACACCTAAGGAACAACTATGAAACTTATTCACAGCAAAATGCCCGCTAATTTTTGAGCCCACCTTTGGTATCACAACAACTAAAAGGTTGCTTTCTAATAACAAGTCACAATAAGTTAGATGCGATATACCTAAGGAATAACTATGAAACTTATTCACAGCAAAATGCCTGCTAATTTTTGAGCCCACCTTTGGTATCATAACAACTAAAATGTTGCTATCTAATAACAAGTCCCTGTAAGTTAGAGGCGATATACCTAAGGAACAACTATGAAACTTATTTACGGCAAAATTCCTGCTACTTATTGAGCCGACCTCTGGTATTATATCAACTACAACATTACTTTCTAAGAATACATTAAACTATACTACCGGGTGTCTCAAAAAAAGTACCCCCTTTTGACTGGAAAATGGAACAACATGATATGATATCAGGACTTTCCGATTGCACAGCTAAACGTTTTAATCTTCAACTTAAATGCACGTAATTTTTATTTATAAATCGTCCATGAAACACCGGTGATACGAGCTCCCAAAGTCAAAATATTGAGTGCACCTGAAACCAGAGTTTTTGAGAAAGGGCCTAACCATGACTTGATATAATGTTTCGCGGACAATTTATAAATGCAAAGTACGTACATCGAAGCTAAAGATTACCAAATTTAGTTGTGCAGTCGAAAAGTTCCAACATTTTATCGTTTCGTTCATTTTTCCAGTCGAAAAGGGGTATATTGAAGTTGAATCAACACTTTTTTAACAGATATCTCTTGCTCTTCGGCTTGTTTTCTTTCCTCAAAGACCTTACTTTATCTACTAGTTGTCTAGGAGAAAGAATCTTCGTTAGATATCGTAGAGTTGTGTTTTCTTTGAATGCAACATATATTATATCTTCTCTTATGGTTCCCTTAGAATTGATAAACGATTTGAATGCTTCCATGATTACTTTGTTTTCCTTTGGAGTTTAACAATATCGCCGTTCTGTTGTTACGCAACTGAGTTCATCATTTTCATGAGAAGCCTGATCGTTTACATTATCCAATAAGTCAATACTTCCTTCTTCTTTAGTTTCGTCATTTTCTTCGTCATTTCCTCGCATTCTGTTTATCCTGTCACTTTCTGTGTCACATTGAGCTGGTAAAACAATCCATAATAGGCAGCTCTTTCATTTCCTATCAGTGGTGGGTACTTTTCTGCTGCGTCGCGTACTTCTTGCATGGTGATCTCTTTCCACGCGATATTGTCGGCAAATATTCCCTCATGGCATATGTCTGTTTCCTCTTCATTTTCTTGGTCATTAATTTTGGTATGAAGGGTGGCATTCAAGAACTCTGCTGTTCTTGCGGACTTGGCTCGCTTTTCTTGGATAAAAAGCAGTTTTCTGCTGTTTTCACAGCGTGATTCATGTGCAAGGCAAGGTCTCCTTTGCGCTCTGGATGCTTTTTGTGTACGACATACACAGCCGATTTCCTCATCAGTGATGCGTTCATGTGTTTGCCGACAGATCCTTTCCAAAATAACCCAGTCTACTCAGAAATTCCTGATGAGGTCATTTGCAGTGGCGAAGCTGAGTGGAAACAGTAGGTCATGCTCAATGCGCCGAAGGTATAGAAAGGTAGCACTTTGTGCCGAAGGCGCAAAGAGCACGGGGGTCCGGGGACGGAGCCCCCGGAAAATTTTTTGGGCCACGCCCTTTACATTGCCTGGGAACGCCCTTTAAAAAAAGATTGTACACCGTCCATTGCTGTAGGAATCAAATATACACTTGTAAAAAGAAGGAAAACTCTAATTTTCACAAATTTTAGGCCAATAATACTTTTCAAAATGTTACTTCAAATCTGATGTTTGAGAAAAATGTTTTTCAAAAGAAACAATTGCATAAAATCTGAAACTCTAACACAATGCCTACTAAATCTGTCATAAACATAGTTTATTATAGATTTAGCAGGCTTTGTGTTAGAGTTTCAGATCTTATGCATCATTTTAGTTCAGATATTATGCATCAGTCATATTTACTGTAACTCTCAATTAAAGCTCAATGAGTTAAACCCCATGACACGGGAATGCCCGTTGCTTGAGTTTTCCTTTTTTAAGCAGAAGGAACCCCACCAGCTCATTGGCAACAGTAAAACTGGGGGTAATCAAACTGCATCAAAATTGATCTTGCAAGAAGATTGGCTGTAGTGGGAGGAAGTTCTTCTGATCAGCAATAAATTATGATAATACTGCACAAACAGGAAAGTTCTCATGGAAAGTTCTTTGTAGAAGCAATCAGGAAAGTCAACAAAGACATCATTCTCATGGAATTAGCAACAACAGATTAAACTGGGAGTTCTCTTGGAAAGTTCCTTTAACCAGTAACAAATTATGATACTACTGCACATCAGGNTCTCAATTAAAGCTCAATGAGTTAAACCCCATGACACGGGAATGCCCGTTGCTTGAGTTTTCCTTTTTTAAGCAGAAGGAACCCCACCAGCTCATTGGCAACAGTAAAACTGGGGGTAATCAAACTGCATCAAAATTGATCTTGCAAGAAGATTGGCTGTAGTGGGAGGAAGTTCTTCTGATCAGCAATAAATTATGATAATACTGCACAAACAGGAAAGTTCTCATGGAAAGTTCTTTGTAGAAGCAATCAGGAAAGTCAACAAAGACATCATTCTCATGGAATTAGCAACAACAGATTAAACTGGGAGTTCTCTTGGAAAGTTCCTTTAACCAGTAACAAATTATGATACTACTGCACAATCAGGAAAGTTCTCTTGGAAAGTTCTTTTACCAGTAATAAATTGAAGCAATTGAATAATGATCTGATTGAATGAATAGATATGATTGGTCAGTAGTTCCCTTAACCAGTACAAATGATGATAATACTGCACAATCAGGAAAGTTCTGTTTAGAATGTCCTTGACAATGGCAGTGATTGCAGGTGCAGATCTATCTTGACTCACATTGACAAATTTTAAAAACCTTTAAACTATTTCTCCATTTCTGTCAAGGCAAATAATTGCACTCAGTTGTTCCTTTGTTGACACATCTGTTGTTTCATCAACCTGGATAGTAAGGAAGGTGCATTCTTGGATTTCCTTGTAAATGTGATCCTGAATTATCATATCTATGCATTCAATCAGATAATTTTGAATATTTGGAGAAACACCTGTAAAAACACCTCCTCCAGGCCTTTGCAGAGGCCCTTAAATGGACGTTCTTGCTTAGCTACATAGGGACAGCTTCAGAAAGAGTTTTTAACATCCCCCTTTTCTGCCTCACCTCTTCATTATGATGTTCAGTCTCATCTCTTCTGGCTCTCGAAAACAAAACATCAACCCTCTCTTAAACATGGAAGGTTTTCCACATCTTGTAGAATGTAGGCCTATATGAGGGCTAAAACTGGCTCTCTCGTGTTTTTGGCAGTCAGAGAGGAAACCTTGCATGTTAATGTAGGTAGCCTGTTTCAGCCCATGTTTGAGAAGCTCGAAGAGGTAGAAATAGCAAACATGGCCAACAGAAAAGGCGTTTCGTACCTTCACTCCCACACAGCCAATCTTTTTTTGTGTACCAGACTTCTTGGAACGACCTGTTTTTCATCTTCAGAACAAGCACCGGAGTTGGCTTTTGGTTGACAATCACCTTCTGCTCGCTGACATGTCTTGCTGCAAAAGACTTCCTCAATAGCAGAGAGACAATGTCTCCCTCAAGAAGAACTTCAAATGAATCTTCGTACTCCATAGTAATCAAATTCGAACAATATTTCTCCGAATGGAAACGTGATTATAACTTGTACTGTGCCTAGGCCCCTTCAGTCGCAGTGAAATCAAAAGGCAAAATCTACATCAACATTTCTCATCAACATTTCTCAACAACAACAACCTCCTGCTGAAGAAAATTGGCATAACCAAAGGTTGAAAACTGGCGCAATAGCGGTGCAATAGACATGCGTAAGATCGGATTCAGCCAATCAAATCGCGCTAGGTTTATTATTATGATGACCCAGCTCATGCCATCTCAGGATGAGCATGATGTAACATAGGGTAACAGTACGGAAAACAGCGAAATTGTACTTGCATGGATTATTATCTGCAGCGAAAGCAACAGAATTAGTATAGAAACTCTATGATATGTCGTGCTTCTCCAAACCGGGCATGAGTTAACACAGGGGACCAAGGTATCAAACTGCGGGAAGTGGTAGGTTATGATGTGATGGGCCTATGACATCGATGTGAACGATTTTTAAAGAAATTTTCTAAAGAAAGTTTTTTTTTGTATAGCAAAAATACTCATATCTCTGAAAATTGTTGGTCATGGTGAGCATGACAAGCATGACCGCTAGCTTCGCCACTGGTCGTTTGCATACCCGTATGAGTTATAAAAACTTTGTTCTGATGGCCATTGTCATTTATATCGATTATCCTCGCTCTGATCTTCGATATAAATATGTTTAGGTACGTGAAAATTAGCTTTGGCATACATATTGGACCAGTAGCTGCCAGCGTCTTACGGTCACGAACCGTGACAACCATTGTGTCGCCATCTGCCACTGCCTTCTCCACAGTATCGACGGTCATATTTGCTATAGCACCTGATCGAGGAGCATTTGCAATTAGCAACGTGCTAATAAGGTAGTGCCTTGCGCAGGTGAAATCTTTTGTTGTTATTGCTGGGGAGGAACCCATATATTCAGACAGGATTTTTATGGCTCTCCTAACTGGCTCTGATTTTTCAAAAGCCTCAAAATCCTCTTGTCCTACGATTTCCTCTAGGTCTTCTTCTTGCTTTTCCCATTTCCTGATTGTGAGACTTTTCCTTAAGGTTTTCAACCAATATTTCACTTTCAACGCCAAGACAACGGGTGGCCCTTTGTTTATTTCCAATATATCGGGACATGTCTTAACAAACTCGCACAGGTGCAACAGAGAATGCAGGTAACCTTTAACTGTCCCTGGCTTCCTTTCCGTTTGAAATGTCTGCAGCCATTTTTCCCGCAGTAACTTTGCATCGAATAATAATGATAATATAATAATAATAATAAATGATCTATTTACAGTTGGCAGGTACGAAAACATAGCTATCTACATGTAAATAAAGCCAATTATTTACCTACCGGGTGCGCCAAAACAAACTATCCACTTTTGTAAGGCCGCGATAAATCGTACACTGGACCGATTTTGAAGATTTAGTACTGAATCTTTAGCTAACATCCTGAATTAGATGCTAGTATTTTTTGTAAATTTTTTAGGCTTCTGTTTCTTGAGCTATAAGCGAGTTTCTTAAAATTTTCGGTTTTGAAAACACTGAAAATGATCAGAAAACCTCAATCAAATTTTCCCAGGGGGGGTACTCATATATATTTAGGATAGTGGTGCTCAGGCTGGGATACAAACCATCAACCCAAAAAAATAATTCTTAACATAACAATCGACCCAAAAAAATAATTATTCTTCCCTACACACGCAAAACAGCAACAAATCGTTTGTAAATCATGCTTTTCTATATTTTTTAAACTGCTCTCATATTTGAGGCCCAACAAAATAATCCAGAATTTCATGAACTCAAAAAATAACTGTACAATTGATTGACCCAAAAAATAACTTTTGCCCAAATTTTAGACCCAAAAAAGTAACCTGAGCATCCCTATCCTAAATATATATGATTACCCCCCCCCCCCCTTTGCAAATGTTCTAAAGACTCGGCATGAATGGACAGAACGTTTTTGTGGTGATTTGGGGACTTAGAAATCGATTAGTTATACTCTGCTCTCGACTGCTTGCTCAAGTTTAGGAGGAATGAAAGAATACTTTTGAAATGTCATTGAATTNAAGCCCAACAGGCCCAGGGGGGTACTCATATATATTTAGGATAGGAGTGCTCAGGCTGGGGTACCAACCAATCAGCCCAAAAAAATAATTTCTACCATAAAAATTGACCCAAAAAAATAATTTTTCTTACCTTACACACCCAAAAAAGTAACAAAAGAAATTGTAAATCATGCTTTTCTATATTTTTTAAACTGTGCTCGTATTTGAGACCCAAAAAAATAATCCAGAATTTCATGAACCCAAAAAAATTACTGTACAAATGACTGACCCAAAAAAATAACTTTTGGCCAAATTTTAGACCCAAAAAAGTAACCTGAGCATCCCTATCCTAAATATATATGATTACCCCCCCCCCCCCTTTGCAAATGTTCTAAAGACTCGGCATGAATGGACAGAACGTTTTTGTGGTGATTTGGGGACTTAGAAATCGATTAGTTATACTCTGCTCTCGACTGCTTGCTCAAGTTTAGGAGGAATGAAAGAATACTTTTGAAATGTCATTGAATTCATACTCTGGTGCAGGTCTTTGTGTCATTAGAAATAATTTTACATTATTTCTAAGTCCCAAAATCACCACGAAAACGTCCTCTCTTTGTCCATTCATGCTGAGTCTTTAGAAAAATTGATCGAGATCGAGGTTTTCTGATCGTTTCCAGTGTAGAAAATTTTAAGAAACTCGCTTTTGGCTCAAGAAACAGAAGCCTAAAATATTTACAAAAAATACTAGCATCTAAGTCAGGATTTTAGCTAAAGATTCAGTCCTAAATCTTCAAACTCGGTCCAGTGCTACGATTTATCGTAGTATTTACCTAAATCTATAAAAGTGGATAGTTTTTTTTGGCGCACCCAGTATTTACAAAATATCATATACAAAACTAAATCTTAAAAATAAGTAAAAATATCCCAAATCTGCAATAAATATTGTACAAAGGCGACAGTTGCAGTCTAGTCCTTTCCAGTTCCTTACTTTTCTTTTGAATTCTGCAAGATTGTTTGATTGCTTAAAACTTTCAGGTAATGCATGCCAAAGCATTTGGCCTAGAAATGATACGGATTCAATTCCGTGTGTCGTTGTTCTGGCTTTTGGCAACTGCAAATGATTCCAACTTCTTAAATTATATGTTTCCGTTCTTTCGACAAAAATATCTTTCATGAAGCTTGGATTCAGATTTGTCTTAGTTTTACAAATTCCAACCAACAACAACTGCAGATTCTTCTGATGAAGAGACATAGAATTATTTCTTTTCTAAAAGGGAGTCAAAACTAGAGTGACCATCTTTGTATGCGATCCGTAGAGCTCGTTCATGAATCTTATTTACTTTATTATTAATACGTCAATCATGAAACATCAAAATCAGGGGACAATAGCTGAACTGTGACATGACAAACGTGTTCATCATCAGTACTATTTTGTCTGCATCCACAAACGTTGATATCCGCGCCAGTGCATGAAGTTTCTGACTGGCCTTTTTGCAGAAAGAATCTAGGTGAGTTTTGAAACTGAGAGTTTTATCTAAGGTGATACCTGTGAGACATGCTGCTGAGCATCCTTCTCCTTCTTGTGGCCACCATCCAGTGACATCAACCATCTTTTAAAGGCATCGAATAGCATCTTCTGAGATAGCGTTGGTGTAATGTCACGTGCAATATCTTCATAATTTTCACCTATGATGCTTTCTTCACTATGATCAGAATCATTGCCGATTACTTCAGGGGTTTGAATTGAAGCTGATCCATCATTTGTTTGATATTTTGTTGTGGTAAGATGTTCGCTTTCATGTAGAGTTTCTTGAGATGAAACTCTCACTGGAACACCAGCATCTACCATCGTTTTGATATACCTCGTGTCAGTCAGGTTTTGTGTCCGCCACAAATGATTACGAAGCCTCAGAAGAACCTTTCCGCAAGTTATAATGGGGCATGTCTTTGCGGTGTAGTTCTTACGAACCCTTCCAGACTTGAGAGGACGCAATTTTCTTAATCCAAACATCCCCTTCGCTGCCCTTGCTCTGTGCTCAACCCATTTGTGAACTTGAGTAAGACGTCTTATTAAGTCCAAAACGGATTTAGTGCAATTTTCCTCTGGGCAAGCCACTTCGTTTTTCTTTGATTTTTTTTTTGTTGCTTCATTCTCAAACCATCTGTTGAAGGCCTGAAATGTAGTTAAGAAATACCTTGAATATAAATCAAACTGATAGTGATTGAAAAACAAAATCTTGGCCATTGACCTTGTTTCACTGAGAGCCTCTTCACTTCACCCCCTTGTTCAATATGTTTTGATAGATTCTTCACGAAGGCAGATATGAAACTTTCTGGCTTTGATCATAATTTAGTCACAAGAATTCATCAACATGGCAATACAGTTTGAATTTCCTCAATAATAACAAACCAGATGTATAACTGGATAAGTAGCAATATGCCAATATATCAAATCTTGAAATTCTAAATGTGAAGGTGAAGTTGCGATTTTCAGCGTCAATCACTGGGATCACAGAAGTAGCTAAACGATAATCGTGTCCGCAACCCCTATTGTCAGTACGTTTCTTTGTGTTTTTCTATTTTCAAAGAATTTAAAACTTTCAGACGAAAAAACTTTCGGACAAAACCAGATTTCAGACAATTAAACTTTCGGACAAAAGTTTGTCTGAAAGTTTGATCGTCCGAAACTTTTTGGTTTTCATACATACAAATGAAAGCAAATTTTAGCCGCCGACGATATCGCAAAGAAATTCTTCAAGATCAGATTCGTAAAGCCATCACGACCCCAAGAGAAACTACATTGCAAAAAGTCCCCAAAGAACGATCAAAAAGAATCCCCTTAGTAACTACTTTCAATTCTACACTCCCCCAAATTGGTAACATTTTAAGAGAAAGATGGGAAATCCTCAACATAAAACCAAAATTTAAGGAACTTTTCTCGGAACCTCCAATGATCGCATTCCGTCGGTGCAAGAACCTACGAGAGATCATTGGTTGCAACACCATCAATGACAACAAAGTCTCAAGGAAGAAAATAAAGAACAAAACAGCTAAATACTGCTCACCCTGTAACACCAATAGAAGCCTTTGCTGCAATCATGTCATCAAAACTAATTCATTTACTAGTGTAGTCACCCAAAAAACATACAAGATCTTTCATAAGTCAAACTGTAGGAGCATGAATGTCATCTACCTCCTTGAATGCGTACGCTGTAATAAACAGTATGTCGGAAAATCTGAATGGCCCTTTAATTACAGACTAAATAACTATCGCTCAAGAATAAAATCAACGCAATACGACAAGCTCCTTCTGGTAGAAAAACATTTCAAAGAACAACATCACATCTTTACGAGAGACGCAAGGTTTACAATAATCGAACGAATTGAGAAAGAAGATGTCGACAATATGACAAAACTACTTGAAACCCATGAGGATAATTGGATTAAGCGACTGCAGACTCTTACACCAAAAGGTTTGAACAACAAACTCAACCACCCCGACAAATATTAACAACAAAATCTTCCTAAAAATCAACGGATAGGCCATATTTTTCCGTTCGCTCATTTATGCAATACTTTGTTTCCCTGTGGCCTATCATTTCTACACATAAAACGTAACATTAAAATTCAATTAAGGATTCATGTGACGCCATATTTGGCACCAGGTGACCCCAATTAAGCATCACGTGACCCCTTTTAAATCACGTGACCGCTAAAAAGGTATAAAAGGGGCATACCATCATGTAAATATTCATTCTCCTGACGATGACCTTAGAGTCGAAACGGGTAGAGAATAGAAGAGAATAAAAGATAAAAGTAGAAGAAACTCCAAGTCGTCTTATTTTTGTGTTCATCTGTATATTATGGCTGGAAGACGTGGAGCAAGAGGGGCTAGCGCCCGCAACACCGACACACCGGAGGCTGACTCATCAGCCAGCGACTCCAGCTTAGCAACTATCGTGGACACAACAGCAATGACATCATCAAGAGCTGACGACATGCAGCAACTTGCGATCAAACTCAACCGGAAGACTGAAAAGATTGCCCGCTTCGAGTCACATCGCGACTTCCTCATCACCTGCATCAAAGACAAAATCATTCCGATGAACGTCAAGATAGAACTGGAACCATCCATCGGTAACCATGACGACCAATTCTTGACATCATGGTACGAAAAGTGAAAACTACAATTAAATACTTACAAGATACCATACACGCTAAAGAATATAAAGTAATATGAATACAGACAAAGAACTTTACATGATTGCACATAAGATTGATTGACTAGGGAGGAGCTCTCTAAATAGGTTAACTAATCGAGAGAGGGCCCCCCCCCCCATAAAAACAAAGAAACTAAATTTTTTTATAAAAGATAACCAGATACAAGATGTGCTTTTGAAATGGTGATGGGAGTGGGAAATAAAGTCCTAACTTATAAGAGTTATGAATAGGAATTGATGAGGTAAGTCTTCAGTTTTGATCGAAAAACTGGGACAGAGCTAGCAACACGAATGTATAACGGAAGAGTATTCCAAAGTTTGGAACCAAAGTACTGACTTGTTTGCAAACCATATACAGTGGTGTTTTTGAACAATTTGAAGAGGGCGCCTCTAGTTGCTTGACAAGTTCCAATTCTGTGAACCGATGAGTTTGGTGTGAAGTAGTTGTGAAAGGAAATGGGAGATAACTTGTTTAAAGCTTTATAGACAAAGGTTAAAATATTTAAATGTTAAAAACTTACAACTTTCAATATCTTAAGTAAAGGAAGATTGGTGCTGATGGAGCTGAAAATTGAATGGTTGAAAATTTATACATCTTAAGATTTTCTTCTGCAGAAGGAAGAGAGGATTAAGATATGATTGAAATGCAAGGCCCCAGGCTGTGATGCTATAGTTAAGGAAAGAAGAAAATAGTGAGCTGTAGAGGCAAATTAGAGTCGGTAAGGGGATATAGTGTCTCATTTTGAAAAATATTCCACAAGATCTGGGGGTGTTTATAAAACGAAGACCGAAGATAGAAAACGAAGACAAAGACAGAGTCTTCCACCTTCGGTCTTCGTTTTGCAGAAGGACCCCCCTCAATCTGCAAAACGAAGACTGTCTCCAAAATGCAATGAAAGTGGATAAAGTCAATTGAGATGTTAAGCAGTCGTTGTGTTTCTTCAAATAGACTTAAGGAGACAAATATTACACCGCACGATTGTCATTTAGAGCATGTCTTCGTTTTGCAGAAGGACCCCCCTCAGTCTGCAAAACGAAGACTGTCTCCAAAATGCAATGAAAGTGGATAAAGTCAATCGAGATGTTAAACAGTCGTTGTGTTTCTTCAATTTATTTTCGCCCAAATATTGTGATGACCAAATTATTTTAGCACTGGTTAAAGTTCCGCTTCTATTCAGAAAATGCGACAATTTCACGGCCATGAAAGCTTCTTTGGAGTCATAAGTTTAAAGAAAAATGGTCATCCGAGCCTAGCAGCTTTGGTTTCTGTGTAATTTACATTGAAGAGTGATTTTTCTCTTGCTGTGTACAGTTTTGTATCATGATTCACATTGAGATTGTAAGAGAAAATATACATTTTGCTGGTTCATCAAAATTCCTAAAAAAATAAGTTGATTCCTTCTTTGATTTCAAGGTGTTGCTTGCAAATGGCATGTTGCTAATTTTTCAAACATCTAGACATCTTTTCGACTCACTCTTGATATAAGATCGTTGCTTAATTTATTTGTTCAGAATTTGATTGAGAAAGAAAAAGATAGCTTCTTTTCACATTTCGTAGAAAAATCGTTAGTTCTGTTCAATATTATATTGAAAAAGAAAGCTATCTATTTGAGTACTTACTGCTACAGGACGATTCTTCAACATCTCAATTGATTTTATCCACTTTCATTGCATTTTGGAGACAGTCTTCGTTTTGCAGACTGAGGGGGGT
>REGM01000336.1:163802-175012 GCA_004194415.1 Aurelia aurita
GGGGGGTTGGGCTGATTAACCTACCGATGAGATAGAATAAATGGGACACTGTCTATAATGTTTGTTGGACTACGGATATAACGTTTGTAGCAGTTACTTGACCAACGGCCGAGCGTTTTATTAACCAATCTGGTAAGTTCGCATCTGCTGCAGATGTTGCTCCGCCCGCTCTGAAACTTCATGGCAAAACCACAAGGGATGCAAAGTGGGGAAGATGGCTATCTGCACATAGGTATAATGTAGACCAAGTACCTTTACCATTTGTGGTAGATCAAGGTAAAACCTATGCAGAAACAGGAAACAAACAAATCTGGATTTCTCAGCCCATGAGTGGACTAGAAAAAAGACAGGCAACGTTACAGCTGTGTATCAGAGGGTAAGGGGAGCAAACAATTAAACCTGCAATTATTTGTTGAGGAAAAGGTAACGTGTCATTGCAAGAACTTGCCAATCATGATAAGCGTGTTGATGTATATTTCCAGAAAAATGCATGGATGGACAATGAAATCAACCTTGAATGGACAGGAAATATTTTAATCCCAGGAGTAGCAGACAAGTCAAAGGAAAATGTCCTATTTGCTGACAATGTATCTTTTCAGTTGAGAAAAGAATTTCATGAAGCATGCAGGGCAAAATGCAACACAACTGTTTACGTGTTGCCAGAGAATCAAACCGATAAGGTGCAGCCTATTGATGCAGGAATTGGACGATTCATGAAGCTAAAAATTGGAAATGCTTTGGACAAGTGGCTTGAAGCGGATGAATATGTTGAGAAATGGCATGGAAAAATGAGTGCAAAAGAAAGGCGCATTTTAATGACAAGGTGGGCTGGTGATGCATGGGATGAAATGTAAAATTACAAGGATATTTTTAGGAAGGCATTTGAACGCACTGGCTGTCTTATGACAGTGGATGGATCTGGAGATGATCTCATACGTCCTCAGGGATATGAACATTATGAATTCTAATGTTTATATGTATCTTCAAAGTTTTTGGATTTTGAACTGGGTCAAACTGTTCTTTTAAGTTAAAATGATGTACAAATTATCTTTTGTTGAAGTGTATAAAATGATGAATATGCACAAATGAAACTTTTCATGCTGATTTTACCTATTTTTTGAAAATCTTTCCATAAGGACCAACAAAAAATCAATGTTATGATAAGAACATATTTTTTTATCACACTGAAACAGGTTCTTAATTACAAGGTGCATAATTTAGTAAAAAGCAGCCTGTAGGTTCTTATTTTGTAGGTTCTTATTTGCGGGGATTTACTGTATAATTTGAATTATTTATGGAGGTTGAGGTAAAGGCTCTTTAAATCACTTTCCCAAGATTGTTTTAAGAGTAGTAGCTTATAGGGATTCCTCTAGCCAGTGGGGTGTCCAGGCTAAGACAACTAGCGGTATTTAAAGGAGGGGGTTTGGGGGCGAAGCCACCAGGAAAACTCTACAGTTATTGGTTTAATGTGGTCGTCTGAAAGAAGATAGCCATTTTCTTCACAACATCGCCAACAACATTACTTCACTGTTTGCTTTCCTCGCATGTACAGTTTCCACATTTTGTACAGCTCTGATTTCAGCGCCTGATGTGGCTCCTCGGTAAAATAACTGTCAAGCGTGGATGATCTTGCTCTTGCTTGGTCAAGCGTGGATGCTCCTGCTCTTGATTCAATGCACAAACTCGCATGCTGGACAATGTCGCTCATGGCAAATCTGTTCTCACAAACAGGGCAAATTTGACTTCCCATCTCCTCTGGTACCTCAATGATAGGCACTGAACGACAAGTTGTAGATGTGTCACTACTGCATATTTCTACCTCTGCAGCTCCATCAAGATCTTCTCTTAATGGCTGCATATCAATATAATTTGTATCATTGTCATCCAAGAAGGTGGAGAATGGTGGCACATCAATTTCTGGAACCTCATCGTCAATTTCTAGGACATCTTGGTTGCTTATGTAATGTGCAAGGTCTTCTGTTGCTCTTACGTATATCGGACGATCACAAGTGCCAGATATATGCTTCAATACTTTGCCGTTTATCTCTTCTTCGTTTTTTATAGAAACAATCTTTTTCTCCACTGCACGGACAAAAGTGAATTGTATCACTCTGGATAATAGGGAAAAACTTTGAACAAATTGCCCCTCGATCGCAGTTATTAGTTCCTTCTCAGATGCTGTTGAATGCAGTTTGAAGCCAGATATCACAAATCCGTCATTGTAAAGGGTCTCTCTCGCTCCGCCTTTTGGGACTGTGGTCATCTTTGGTGAGGGTAGTAGAATGACATCTTTTATCCATACTTTATCTACTGGTTGCTTTATTTTCTGGATCTGAACGGTGGCTTTTTCGTTTCTTTCCACCTCTGGTCCCACCGTTATATGCTGGCTTGCGAGCAGGATTGAAAGGACAATTGAAAGCAGGATTGAAAGAACTCCTTTGATAGGTGTTTGCAGATGCTGGTGGCCCTAATAAAAAGAAAATTACATTAAAATATATATTCCTTCTTTGAAACCATACAAATATCTATTATTCCATTGCCTTCTTTACTCTGCTAACATAACCTTCTAAAAAATGATGTCCATTATTCTTCATCTTGGTTCGGTGGTCACCTGTCAATTAGTTCAACGAAAAGGTCTATCCACAACTCTTTATACGCTACTTAGTTGTGTCTGGAACTTATGAAGGCTATAACTATTGCAAATAAGGATCATCAGTGCTTCTTTGATGTCAGATCTCTAAAAATTAAGAAACTTCAATATTGGGACCAGATTATTTAAGAAATATTTCTTTTATTCAAGGAAATACTTACATTTAAATTTAAATACTTACACTGACATTTAGAATGTTACAACAATTTCTAGACTGCTTGGACCAATATAAAACAAATTTAAGAAACGCATTTGTCAGGAAAACAAATTAGTACCAATAGAAAAAACTTTTTAGGCTGAGGGTCTAAAGAGTGGCTTTTTCAATGGCAGTACTGCATAACAAAATCCACTGCAAAGTGTAATTACAGTAGAAACCCGCATATAGGAACCTAGGTTTTTCAAATCATCCTGTTTATTTGTTTGCTGGTATTGCAAAATCAGAGTGCTGGTTCTAGACAAGTGGAGTGGTTCTTGAATTTAGAAAAACTTGATATAAAATATAAATACTACATCTTCATCATGACTAAGTTTACTGTACTACAGTATAAATATATGGTCACGGAACAATAGCAAAGTCATGGAATGACAGATAACATAAAGTTAAGAGTACTCGCTGTTTACTGTTTTGTCTGCTTGATTTCCTTTTCCTTCTTGTGGCCTTTTTTTATCTTTTACTGATCTTTCTTTCCCAAACTTGATAGGAAATGTTAGGTGGCTTAAATAAAAAATATGTCTTGTGTATAAAAAATTAGATTCGAAGTTACAAAAAAATATTAGTAAGACGTCTAAATAAACAGCAAATGTCAAGAATTGTTCTAACACAAGGCAAAAAGGAAAGGGATTTCTTCACCACTTGTATAATTCAAAACGCACAGCTACATCACACCCAACTAGAAGCTAGATGCTGGTCGAAAATACCCAAGAACCTTAGCCTAATCTATCTAAAGACAAATTAGTTATCACAAGAACAAAGATTAGCAAAGGAAAGGGATTTCTTCACCACTTGTATAGCTCGAGCATTTAAGAACGCACAGCTACATCACACCTAACTAGAAGCTAGATGCTGGTCAAAGATACCCACGAACCTTATTAGCCTGAAGACTATTCAATGCAAGTTTGCCAAACTTGTAATAGAGGCACTGCAATTCATTGCATAAAAAGGCAACATACTGACTGTCGCGTAGTTGTGATGGGCCTAAATCAAGTCTAAACGCTTTAAACCTTTAAACCATAAAACCACTCAAAATTTCCCAAAAACAGTAAAACCATGCGATATTTTACGTAAAACCGTATAACCGCGTGAAAAATTAGGTAAAAACCGAAAACAATGCAATATTCAATAAAATTACAACGTAACATTACATTATACATCATTGTAGTATCTCGTGCGTCTATATGGATATATTTTCCTTTCATGTATGCAATTTGTAGACCAGAGAAAGATTGATTGATTTGATTTTATAATATTTATACAGGGTAAAAACATTCCGTTTACGCTGTTTTAAAATGTACCCTGTTAAAAACTTACAAAAGAAAACATTATTTAAATTTTACAAGTAATCTAAAATGAAACTAAAATACATATCATCATCAACAACTAATTACAAAGTATATACAAATCCGTAGATATAATTATTTGACAAGATAAATACGAAAGAGAGAATCACGTAAATGTTGGGGACAATTTTGTATCCAAGCTCAGATGATTCCACATTGTTGCACCTTTATATGAGAAGCAATTTTGGCCATGAGCAGATTTCCGCATGGAAATTTCTAAATCTGTTCTAGTATTGCGTAATTCTCTCTTACATGTATCAGAGAGTCTTGAGATCATTTCTGCAAGCTAAGTGGGAGCCAGATCATTTATAGATTTGTATACCATACTCTACATCTCCATTTGTATAATTTCACTAACAGTGTGCCAACCAAGTTTCCTAATGATAGGCATTGCAGAAGCATCATATCTACTGTTAGTAACTATTCTTGCAGCCCGATTTTGGAGTTTTTGCAGCTCAATTATCACTGCATAGTTATCACTTTCCTTGACGTTTTTCAAATCAAAACAACTGGTGTGGAGCATCGCCTAGTTCATTTTAACAAACAACATAAAATTTAGGATGTGAAAAGCAAACAATTAATCCAATTGAAATTGTGTGCAGAACAAAAACAGTTGAGCCCACATGCAGGCTAGCCCATTCACCAGTTCATGCAGCTTCATCAATTCGATTCAATTTTCGTAAAATATGCCAAAATTAGACATGTGGCGCGTCCCTGGTCATGACAGGACACTCACTCAAATAAGGAACCTATAGCTAAATCAAACAGTTTTTCCATATCGGGACCGTGCGCCAAATAGAAAGTCTTTTGATCTTCCGATTTCATCGTGGTTGGTCTGTGGAAGTTCTAATCCCTCGACATCTTCTTCATCACTACTTGGATTGAATTTGTTAACCTCGTCTAAATTCTCCTCTGTGTCACTCGCTTCGTCTGCTTGGTCTATGTGCACGTCAAGGTCAGCAGCCTCTGCTGTGTTAGGATTGCCGTTAGCGAGGGAAACACCCTTTTTGGAATAATAGTTAAAACAAATTGCTTAAGCATTCCATGTCAAGGTTATGCAAAGAATGTTTTTAATGAATCAAGGACACCTTTTTGGGCTCGTAAAATAAAAATATCAATGAGATCATTAGAAGTAAAATAAAATAATTCATTTTCAACAAAAAACAGTCCAGTATATCGTGATACGAATTACAAAATTACCTTTCCTAGCTTTACTACAAAATGATTCAGTGATGGTAGCTCAATATCCCGGCGTTAATAAATTTGCAAGATGCTGTATGCTGTTGTCACAGGAATTTTTGCTATAATTTGAATTATTGATGGAGGTTGGGGTACAGGCTCTTTAAATCACTTTCCCGAGATTGTTTTAAGAGTAGTGGCTAATAGGGATTCCTCTAGCCAGCGGGGTGTCCAGGCTAAGACAACTAGCGGTATTTAAATGAGGGAGTAGGGGGTAAAGCCACCAGGAAAATTTTTGAGGACACGCCTTGTAGTTTGTCTCAGAACGCCTCTCCCAATATCGTTCCAGAATTCTTGGCAACCTAAAACCTTCAAACCATACCAATCCTTTACCTAACCATCGTCTCCTTGCTTAGTTGGCCTTAATTAGTAATTATAGTATTTTAATCCTGTTTGGCATATTTGCAGTGATGAAAACGAAAAAGCTACCTTGAAACTAAATGTATGACTAGTTTCACAGGGACTCCTATTTATAAAATCATTTAGGAAATATTTTCCATAAGAGTCACGGTACAGTCCTCTTACCTAGGGGAATACACAGTGGGCCAGAGGCAGACATTCGCGATTTTTGAATTTTTCTAAATCAATGGTTTTTTTTTGCAGTTTTAGAAAGCTGAATGATGTGTATTTCTTTTGCTTTTTACAGTTTTCATTTATGATGTGTTTTGAAATAACTATGATTTTTTTAAATTGAGAAAATCTACAAAATTGTATAAAATGTTACACAAGCACGATCTTTGCAGATAAAAGTTGATGAATGTTTTGTTTACTAGCAAAAAAAGTTGCAAAAAGCCTGCTTGGTGCTTTCTGAGAATAGATAGGCTATATTAAATGAAAATCAAGACAAAAATTTTTGTGAATTTTACTCTGACGGTAGTTTGATGTTTCAATAACTTTTTGCTTTCAAAATGTCAGTTTTTTCGACTGCTCCAGAAGGCAAAATCTGACTTCAATCAAGAATATCGCAAAAAGTACGAGGAGAAACATACTGAACCAATATATTTTCTGAAAGTAGAGCTTCTGATAAATTCACTGCAAAAGGTTTCGTTCTGTTTCTCCTCGGCTAATTGAAATAAAATGATTTTCTTTTTTTCCACTATTGCATTGTTTTAAGGGGGTGAAATGGGCGGACGATCTGTGATTTACTAATAACAGTGGATTAATCTCAAACAGCTATAAACTATTGGACTGCAGACGTGGATATGACATTTGTGGACAACAACGTGACTCGTTTGGTGGACTTACTACTGCTTTTAAGATCTGCCTTGGAATTTCAGTCATTTTTTTATTTCTAATAGATGAGTTGACTAAATCAAAGTTAGTAATAAGACACCTCAGGGGTCAAGTTATCTAATCAACTCATCTAATAAGTGTTTATATGTTGTTTACAAGCCAGATCTGAAATATTGAAATGTTTACCATCGAAAACAGATGGCATGTTAACACCTCTAATTTCCCTTGATAAAAAAATTTCGTTTCAGCAATTTACTCATTAGGAATGCATTAGGCCCATCGGGTATGATATTGCATGGTAAAATATCTCTTTCCCTATTTTACTAAACATTTCTCCCGCCTTTCATTCTATTTATTGAAAATTGCAAATATTAATTAGGGTTTAGTTTCCAATGTGAGTGTGTTCAAATAGAAGTGATCCAAATATACGATTAAAACATGAAGCTTACTCGCTCTTGGCTATGTCTAATTATTCAGGAAGCAAAGCCTAATAGATTTAGTTTCCATCAGAACAAGTATTAACTGATATTGTAGCAAAGGAGCTCAATATCGTACCAAATAGCAAGATAAGAGCTATATTAAAAAACGAATTGTACTGTTTTAAACGATCTAAAAAATATGGAGATGAAACGGTTGTTTTAGATTCGCTGGAGTTTGAAAAGGTAGACGAACATGGTCCACCACCTCCCAAATATCGTAAATCTCTTGACGACCTCTCTAGAAGGCAGGTGCTTCGCAGAACTGATCCAATCATTGAAGAAATATCAAAAATTGCTGCAGAAGAGTCTGTTGAAGTTTACCGTTTATTGGGACTTCTACTGACTCGCTGTAAGGACAAAAAATTTCTGACATTGGGGAAATGTTATGGAATAAAACATCTCAGGATACAACCAAGTTACCCATTGAGACAGCACTAGCAATGTACACAGACTGCGGACTGGGAAGGGAGACGTATACCAATCAGAAAAAATTGTTTGCATCGGCTGGTTTCAAATTGCTTCCATCATGGAATAAGCTGCGACAGAAGCAGAGAGCTATTACCCCAGAGCCTTTGGATCTCCAAACTCCATACACTGGAGTATATTTTCCTTTGCTACCTGCTGTCGAAATAACAGTGAAGCAAATCATTGAAAACCTGCTTTTAAAAGATACAGAGGTTACCCCTGAGCTCAAGATGAAGATCAAATTTGGTTTTGATGGGAGTGGAAGTCATGCAATTTACAACCAACTAAACAATGCACAAACTAACAACATCATTTTGACGATGTTCTGCCCCCTGAGCCTTGAAAATGAGAAAGGTTCTTTCGTTTGGAGCCAAGAAGCTCCAAATTCCCCTCATACGCAAAGACTACTATGTCTTCAAATGGGAAAGAAATCTTCTGACACCCTTCAGTCACTTCAACTTTTCAATCAAGATATAGCTCATTTGAGTGAGGTTGGATTTAAGCTGTTTGATAAAGTTGTGAAGGTTGACATCCAATCATACATGATGGATCGGAAGGCAGCTGATTTGTATCTTGGTGTAGGAGGAGCCTACTGTGACCTATGTAGTCTATCTAAACAGCGGTGCTTGGATGTGGATACAATCAAAGCAGGATTTAACATTGACCGTGATGTTGAAACATTGCATAAGATGTTTGATGATTTACAACAAGGGGATGGATCATTGCTCAAGAAGAAAGGTGATTATGATGTGCGACAAGGTGTTACAAACAGACCAATTGCATCCCAAGCACAAACAGTTCATTCAGTTCAAATACTGCATGGCCTACTCAGATCATTTGACATGTTCCATCCAGTAGGAACAAGCAATTCCTTGATGTGGCAAAACTTGAAATGCAAGGAAACATATTCTCAGAAACAGGCATTAAATGGGACTATCCTGATAAAACTGGCAAAGGAGGTACTACCACGACAGGTAATGTAGCCAGGCAGCTCCTTCATCATCACCGTGAGGTCGTCATATCGCAGCTTCCTGATCGCAACAAAGAAGTATTCTGTCACTTTGGTCAACAGCTATCAGTCATCATTCGTGTAATGTCATCAAAGGAAAGTGTAAACATTGCAAAATATAAGCAATCATGCACTAACCTGTACCTATTTCTGATAGAGAGCTTTCCACGCATCACAAACAAACATATACCTGGTCCATGGATCAGCATCACGCCTTCCCTCCACAAAGTACTGGCACACTCTTGGGATTTGATAGAAATTAACGATGGTTTTGGTCTTGGTGCACTTGATGAAGCTGGGCTAGAAGGCTGTAATAAGCTCTTACGAGGCATCAGGACTAAGCTATCCCGTAAAACATCCCAGAGTGCAAACCTAGTTGATACTCTTCGGCGTATGTGGCTTGCCTCCGACCCAATTGTAAATGCTGAGAGGTTAAAAACCAAGCCATTCTGCCAGATCTGCAGTACTACAGGTCACTCCACTAAATGCTGTAAGCTTTTACAAGCTTCGGAAGCTTCTGCAGATGACATTTTGTTTCAAATATTGACAACTGTTTAATCAGGAAGAATATTCAAAAGTTTATATTTATGTAAGGTATTTTTCTTGATGCATAGCCTAATTAATTTTAGTTTCGGGTATCCTTAGCAAACAAATCAAAATCAGGTCTAAAGATTTGAGGACAATTAATCATGTTTCACTGATGTATATATCCAACTTGAAAAAGCTTGGTAAAGAGGATAATGCAAGCAAATACATGTTATTGTAAATGCTGAAACAAAACAAAAATTGATCACTATTTGCAGCCCTTCTTGAGGGTGTTTTTAAATGGGTCAAGGAATGGCCAATTTAAGCCAGACAAATATTAAAATCAAATGAGACACAAAATGAAGCGTTTTCTAATAGTAATGCTGTGTTATTCTGGCTACAGTAGCTTTTCCAACGTGGAGCGTTTTTTTGTACTTGCATGGTGATAAAAAGCATTCTTGGTTCAAAACCAAAAATAAGGAATTTTGGCCCCAGCCCCCCTAAATGTGAAAATTTTTCAATTTTCTTGACAATTCTTATTCATTGTTTTAATACGTTGAAAATGAGCCATCAACCAATACTGTAGCATTCATTTTGCCTGAGATATGGACGAATGTCTGCAAAATCACCATTTTGGCCCACTGTGGAATAGCTCTTTTAAACCAATCAGATTCGCGTTTCATATGAATTAACCAATCAAAACTAACACGACAGGCAGTGCAAGGGAATCGTCAATCGCCCACATCGCTCTCTTACGTTTTCGATGACGAAAACTTCCAAAAAGGGGATGACATTGGATCACGCAATTTTCGCTCGAAAGGGAGGCTTTTGGCCACAACTGCTGCTTGATGTCGAGTTTAAGTCATAATGGCCTTAAAAAGTCACAACTGTGCCTTGTAGGGGCTTCCTTGACAGAAATAAACTGAACGAAAGAAGACATGGTCACTTCGGCCCATTTTTTACTCGACCCGGAAATCGAAGAAAATTGAAAGGAAAACATGAAGGATTGGGTAAAGTAAGTATTTATATAACAAATACGATCATTAATCATCATGAAACTAAAAATTTACTTTGAATTAAGGCCCTAGAACTCGTGTACGAAGGCATTTAATTTGCGGCTTCAATTCTGTGTTTACAGTGCGGCCGCCATCTTGTACATTCCATAATGGCGCTAGTATCCATGAAATCGCTTATTTACCTTCAGACAGAAATTTCAAAGTTTAAAATTCAAAAATCATAGGTCAAATATTTCAAAAGTCAATTATTTTGGAAACATTGTCAATAATTTGCATTGAGGTCATAAATTGAGAATGTTCCACTAGGTCATTCACTTTACGAAACCTAGTGGTTGCCCCCGGATCAATCACTTGCTGAAACAATCACGTGGTGATCACAATCATATACTAAAGCGAATTGCCACTTCAACTAGAGAAGGAAAGTATGCCGAGATAGATGTCGAGAAATTTGACAACGCAATGCTCGATCCCAACACTGGATTGACAGATGGTGCACTCATTGGAACTACGAAGGCAGTCTGTTGGAGATGCAGAGCAACTTCTCTCTTTTCAAGTGGCTAATTTATTCAGATCAAAAGGATATGAAAAAGAAGGAGAGTATGCTCAAATAATTGCTGAATGGCATGAAGCATCTCATGGAGGGGACTATCACAGCTAGAAAGATGTTGTGCACACTACAAAATGTTAAACTACATTTTGGACAAGTGGATGCCATGGCACAATGTGACATATGATTTCAACACACAGGGGTGGAAAATATAGCGGACCACGGCACTAATGCACGAGTCAAATCGATACCTGGCCATCCCCCCCCGGGCCACCCCCAGGCATTTGATTTTTTTTCATTCTTGTTGGTCAAATTCCCCGCCCTTGGCTAGCGAACTCCCATCAAATGCCCCGGTCTTGCAGCCTTAAAATATAGATTTGGCCATATAATGGCCCAATAAGGTTTAAAACGCTCTGATATTTGGTTCAAATTCCCCGCCCCTGGGATCGTATACATGGTCAAATGCCCGGGGGTGGCCCGGGGGGGGGGG
>REGM01000336.1:177186-203108 GCA_004194415.1 Aurelia aurita
CACTACACATTGGAACATCTCAAAGCTCTGAATCCAAAAGAGCTTATAAAGAAGTTTTTCAACCCTCCAGACAGTCTATTTGAGGGTATAGAAATGATCATGCAGGCCATCGCTGTGTGTTGTGTCAAGCAGTCATGTGAGTCCATTCTGGAATCAATGGTTTCAATGTATGAGCATCATTTTGACAGCACAAGAAATATGGGAGAAGATAATGTCAATGAAGAGTTTTTAATTGCAGTGAATGGTCCTAACCTCGCTCACTGTAATAGTGTCATTGAGGAGGCAATGAATAAATACTGGAAAGGACAAAACTGGCACTTTTATAGAACATCTTTGTCAGACCATCTCAAAGATTTTGATGGAGACTCAAAAGTTTTGCACAGACTTTTTAATGAAACCAGCAAATTACCCTGCATGGAGTAGAACACAACATTGGTCTTGCACAAAAGTTTGTAAAAATGAGTGTTAACAATTTTTCAGTCATTTCAAAGATAAGAAACAGTATCAAAGTCTGTGTGATCTTACTGAATGTATTATATTTTATAACTTAACCTGATCACTAACTAACTAACTGGTTACTAAATTGATATTTCCTGTTAGAATTACATTACATGTTCTGTTTTGCTATATTTTTGTTGCGATATACTTGCAGAAATTTTTTCAAGACATTCTATGGCCCACCCCTAATATGTTTTACACCCCTGTCAACACAATTGATATAAACAGGTGCAGGTTTTGTCCACTTATCTGACATAGATTACCAGGTGACTCATTAGAGGTCCCCCTGTTTGCACAATAATTTCCAATTTGATAAGAAGAAATGCAACAAAAATCATGATTAGGACAAGCCCAGCAGATGTTGACAAAGATGACAATTCAGTTAACCATTTTCAATTTGATGAGACATTTACATGTCTTACTAATCAACTGGAAATGTCTCGTCAAATTGAAAATGGTTAACTGAAACAAATAGGGAAAAATGTAGCCTTACGCATAGACAGATTCTAGGCATATGCCAGAAAAATTGGGGATAAACTGAGAAATTTCAACACCATTTTAACGACAGTGCTTGTCTTTGTTAAAGGCTCTTGGGCAACTGGCCTGCATTGCAGCATTATTTGTAAAGGTGACCTTATTTCACGCTGCATGAAAATAATTTGTGATGGTGCTTCGCTGCAGCTCCAGCCATATTTCACCTTGCATATGTTAAACAGTGGACTCAAATTGAATGAAATGCGTTAAAAAACTAAACAAACGATCACAATGTATGATAAATTTGACTGACCTGAAATTGACTGATGGCTGTTATAATTTTTACGGCAGCTTCATTCTGCAGGCCAGGCAGGTCAAGTAATCTGCAGGCCAAACACGAAAGTAAACATGCGGGTCACCACTGCTAGGGCCAACCAAGGGTTCAGTGGCTTCACACAAGCATGATTAGCTTGCAATGCATTACCTACGTCAAGTCATTTGTTTGCATAACAGTACAACCAATTATCGCTATCAAGCCAACAGAAATAACACAAAGTTATGCAAGCCAGCAATATGAAACTGAAATCGTATAATTTAACTGTACACAGGATGAAGAATTCATTGTTAGATTCTTAAAATATACAAATGAAGTACAGTAGTTCAGTGTACTAAGCACCACACAATTGTTATTGTTAAACACTAAATACGAACACTATTATTTTTTCGCAATTTACATTTCTTCAATATATTTAGTTCATTTTGTGATCGAAAACGGAAGGATGTCAGTTTGTAAGATTTCACGTATTCTCTGCGAAAGTGTTGTACGAGGTTTTCTAGTGACCCCCAAGGAAATTTTCTTGTGACCCTCAAGGAAATTTTGTTGGATTTCCCTCAGTAATGGTCAAGAGAAAATTAACTAGCTCATGGGAAAATATATTGCATATATTACCATGCCCGTAAGTTTTTATAAGAAACAAAGAATTTGGGTCGGTACTAAAAGTTTCTTAAAATCATCAGATTTTGAGTACTCACAGTTTCTTACTATGTTTTTTACGAGTTCCTTAACAATCTGACTCTTTGAGTGAAACAACCTTCACGGGCACAGGGACGGGGAGGATAAACTGTTATAGAACTACTACCACGTTTCATAACGCCCATGGTTATGATACAGGAAACAAGTGAAAGTAATGCAAAAATATGCTGAGGATCTCCTGTATTCCTTGGTCTAACTGCAACACTTGTCCCAATGGAAGTCTCATCAACCTCAAAGTCAGAAATGATCTCTACATCTTCTTTACCATCCTGAAAATGTCAAGATTTTCCTTGCTTTATATTCATTATTCATCATTGAAGATAAGGGTTAGAGGGGGGCCACAATCTCCTGCCTAGGAATCTTGTCCCTAGTAAATCTTATCTGATAGGAAATATTCTGATTCAGAGCATTAAAAAAGAGCAATGTTATTTTCAGGCATTTTTTAGACAGCTTGCTTGCACTTGCATACATACATATATATATATATACATACATATCATTTTTGATTAGGCAGGTCTGTTTGTGTCAACCAGGATTGGTTGGTGTGGACCTGCCATTTAACCCTATCTGACCTGGGTGTTTTGAAACACTCAATGCCTGGGGGGGCGGATTCCGCCCCCCCCTCTTTATTTCAGTTGTTATATCAGATATGACCACCTAACTTGGCACAAATGTTATTCATCATATAAACAATGATTATTTAAAATTTTAATTCAATTAGCGCCGTTGTTGTTGTTGCTAGAGCATAATAATCATTATGATGTTGAATGACGTCATAAAAATGAAAGCATGTTAAAAGTTCATTAAACTTAACTTTTCATACGGAAATGAAAAATATAGATCAAAATATATGTAAATCAAAGATTTGAGCTTAATTGGACCAATTAAAAAAGAATAAGAGAGATATAAAGTTAATTTTCACAGAATGCCAGATGACAACTTGGTAACCATGGAGACAGCGCTAAATATAGAATGTCAAAATTGTTACAGTTTTATTGCTCTATGATGCAAAATTAAACTTACTAAATCTCAGCAGCCTTCTACATATATCGAACATAGCGGAAACAAAAATATACTAGGGGGGGCGGAATCCGCCCCCCCCCAGGTCAGATAGGGTTAAGAAAAGAAAAATATAAGAGTTAAAAAATGAAAATAGTTTACAATGATCGGCGAATAAAAATGTGTCCATTGAAATAAAAGTCCCTCTTTTAAAAATATATAAAATCTTTGTCTCTAGCAGTTATATTACATGATCCTTTCTGAAATTGTATTGTTTCTAATTGAGATTGAGCTATCTTTAATCTTGCCTTGAATGCGAATTTTTTAAAAGCCTTATCGCTTTCAGTAAATATACTCTCAAAACAACTCGAATCAGGTGGAGCAGTGCCAATGCTAGTGCAGTGAGTGGCCCTAAACGCGTCCATTAAAAACACAGGCCTACATAGATAGGCGAACAACAAAGTTGACTGAATGAAATGAGGAGATTCCCCCTTGACGCTTAACCCTATTTTGGTTGGGGGGCAAATTTGCCCCCCTAGCAGATTTTTTCTGATAACTCCGCAATGTTAAAAATTACAAAAACGAAACTCTTCGACTTTTAGCAACATTACTAATGTGCAAATACTCATAAAGTTTCATTGAAATATTTTGACGAATGAGCGGGAAGGAGGCAATTTTCGGGGACTGACCCTGTCAAAATCGCAAATTCTCAAATCTCGCGAAAAAAGTACCAAAATCGCAATATTTTGTAAATTTCTTTTGCAGAGTAGTGTTATTTGATGTATTCTATCATAATTTTCATGATTGGATGGAAATTGTGCTCTAAATTTGTTCTTATCTCATATTTCCTGATTTTGGTTGATTTTGCGGCTTTTCTGGACCACACAAAGGAAAATGCTGACATGAGCAACATCTGTGGTAAATTTTAAGTTACTTTTTATATTTTTGAAAGTAAATGCCCGGGGCTATTAGCAGACCAAATCTGGTTGCTCTACCTATTATCAGTCGAGAGTTAGGTAGGGGGAGGGGGGTTATTTTGCCCCCCAACCAAAATAGGGTAGTTCTGATAGCCCAACCACTATAGGGTTAATAAAGCTTTCAACACACCTTTGTCGGCACTTCCAGCATACAAGATGATGTTGCTTCAATTATTACTGGCGAAGACACTCGTAGAGTTTCGAGAGATTGGAGCTTGTCTTGTACAAAGAAAAAAGATATTGTAAGATTTTATATAGTTATAAAAAAAACAATGCTGCATCTTTGCCTTCACTCCGCTAGTCCCCTTGGGTGCGAATTAGCCCATCCACTCATCAGATGTTTGCTCGCAACTGGGAGCTTTTTTAAATGTTTGACGGGTGTTCCATTGCAGTTTGGTGAGAAATTGGCCCAGAAGCTTAGAAGAAACACATCAGCAACTTTAGTGCAAGTCACTAAGCAACAAAAACAAAATAAGAACAACAACAACTGCTGCCGCCATTGCTCCCCGTCCAGAATCCCCATCGCACAAAGCACTGCAACCATGCATATCAGGTCGGAGTTCTTATTTTGCAATATAACTACCAATTGTCTTGCACACTATAAATCCCCTACATGAAATGTGAAACAGACTTACAAACAAAAGAAAAACATCCAAATAGTGGCTATGTGGTGCATTGCAAGGGTTTGAAATTATCTTAATCAAACCGACCAGTTTGGTGGATGAATTAAGAGTAAGCTCAAGAATAGTTTTACTAACCTCATTAGAGAAGTCTTTATCACTGTGTTTATATGGTGTGTAGCAAAAGTTCAAACTTACCTTAACCGAGCCGACCAGTATTGTGGATGAAATTTGGTCAATTCGTCAATTCGAGTAAATTTTATTGACGTCATCAGAAAGAAAGTTCTGAAAATTATAAAGATATTAGAAATGTTACATGAAGGATTATAGCAACGTTCCTGAAGTTCCTTTTAAACCATTAAATCAAACAGAAGATAGATTAACCAACCGTGCAATGTCTTTTTTAAGATGCCAAAGATTTGGAGGCTATGCTTTGCTGTATGCAATTTTCGACATCTACAACCTTATCTTTTTCCGCACTTTCTGAAACAGGAAGACAAACATTAATCTGCCCAATGAGGATTCTAAAATGTTCTTTGTCTTCTGTGCAAGAAAAGATATCGCAAATGGCTTCTCTATTATGTGGATGGAAAAATCGCTTGGCAACTGGTCCAGTGTTGGTATTGCCACTTTTTGTTGTAGGGCCATCAATCAGTAGCCCCCCCCCCTAATTGAGCGTTATGTGCCTTTCAGCTTATGCTTCGCTAACCCTGGCTTTGACAGTGGGACTTGCCTCGCTCCAAACCTTTTGGCCGCTCGCTAGGTTATAAAGGATTTTAACCCTTTGAGCCCTATATTGTTTTTGCACGCGTTCTCTGCCACCTGGATTGTTTTGCAATTCTTCATTAAAAGGGATCTGTTATTTTGAAATATAAAATTTGGCGCAAAAAATTCATCAAATCACAAAATGAAGTATTGCAAATTTGTTCGAAATTATTTAAAGTTTCTGTTTATTGACACAAAACCTTACTTTAGTCAAGTTCCTTCATGTTGCAGGTGATTTTCTCAACATCTTATGTCCCAGCTTCTCCAGAGCACCAAAAATCTCGAACTCTCAAACGACGATCTCAAACCAAAGCGAAAGGTTCGAGTAGGCCATCGTGTTGCCTCACAATGTGTAATGTATAGTCTTAGATAAGCCCTGCCTTAGTGAATGAAACAAACATGTTTTTACCTCTCGTATCTTTTCTGATTAAACCTACTTTAGATGCATGAAACATAAACCAAAATTTCAATAGACCTGACCTTTGACCTCAAACTGTTCCGTTATTTTTCTTTCTCGTTTCTAGTCTGTGTGCAGGCTAGTTTGAAGCAGATCACAGTGTGTAAGATAAATTTCCAGATACAAACTCCAATGTGGTCAATGTGATTGAAATATGTATATAAAGATTTCCTTGGCATTACCTTGCAGTTCCTGCTAGCTAATAAGTAATAACAGTAAAAATAATCTCTCCAGTAAAAAGAATTGTTAGCAAGAAAAAGAGTGGTATTTGGCTCAAAACATAAAATAATCACCAATATTACTCAAGGATAAAGGTTCAACGACAATTTTCCCATGATTTTCTTGGATTTTGCTTTAAAAGTTTCTTAGCGCTTCTCAAACATAGCACTAGAGTTTCTTAATTTTTTGGCCGTCCTACATACATACATATATACATAAAAATTTATTTTATTAGGAGGTTAATTTTACTGGCAGCTAAACAAGCTGATAAAGAATCGTCACAAAGGTCACGAAAAGAAAATTACATTGTGAAATCGTCCAGAAGTAGTTTCTTATAAATCAGTTTCTTGCATAAAAAACGTTTACAGTGTGAAAAATATCGAACAATGATGTAAGGGGATGTCCGCATGTGAGGGGATCCCCCTATAAAAGTACAAATTTCTCGTATGCTATGACATTTCCATGGCAACTATCCATGATCGTATTGGCATTAAAATTCTTTGCAATTTGTTACTCCCACCACGAGAATCTTTTCATAGAGGAGAATTTGTTACTCCCACCACAATGTTCCAGGATTTCACAATTTCATTTTCTTTTTTGTGACCTTTGTGACGATCCTTTCATTTCCCAAATGCCACACACACACAGGTAACTGTTCAGATTTTAAGTGCTGAAATTCCTCGTATCGCAATGGTGTTCCTTAAAGCTTTTATGTTGTTATAAATATAATTCCAAGCCTCGCTTTGTCAGTTGTCCTTCAAAGCGATGGGAGACGGTAGTCAAATCCCTTTGTTTTACATGTTATGCAAAATTACAATCAACAAACATCAAAAGAAACCGCGCATTCATGAGCTCCGCACCCTACGCACTCTCGTGACAAATGATCTAATGTCTGCCATTAGATTTATATAGCGACATAAAAGCTTTAATGAATCACATTAGACGTCACAGCAGGAAAACTCATGGAAACTGATGATTGTCGCTTTGTTCTGTACAAACGGCTCCTTGCCCCATACAATAACCGTTCGTATATGACCACGGGGCCTGCCTTCAAATAGACCCGCAGACCCGCATTTTACCGGACCTGCAGACCCGCATTTTCCAGTAGCCGTATTTGTAGAGTAATTCACCTAAACAGCGAAAATGTTTGAGGCAGCCTAAGACAGATGGTTATTGAATTATGCTACTACTATCCATGCCTAATCTGAAAGAGTTTCTGGGGCAGCTCAACAATAAGTTATTTTTTGGAACTTTGTTGAGCTATTAAAATGAACTATAATTTCACTAATTCAAAAGCCTGAATGTTTCGTTTTTAGAACAATCATAAAAGAGAAACGAAATTGGGTGAGAAGTTCTGTTTGTGGTAGAACACACTACTTGAGAAAGTTCCTTCAGTCCAACCAAGTTACTCAGTGCACTGTGAAAGTGTAACTGCATCTTTTATTGTCATTTTTTCTAATTGATATAATAGTTCAATTGATCAACAAACTTTTAAGAATAGGAAGTTTAATGATTTATCTGCCTCAAAACACTTTCAAATACATATAGATTGTAGTAGCAATATTCAATAGTCATCTGTCTTAGGCTGCCTCAGAAATTTTGCCTGTTTAAGTGAATTACTCCGCTGATACTCAACCGATTTCAACATGTGAGGTCGCAAATTCTAAGTTGAGATCTCATCTGTATCATCACGTTAAATTACAAAAATTCGAAAATGAGGCTCCTCCGCATGAACTGTTCAAACGCTTATACTTTTTTTGGGACACCCGGTATACGGATTGTGTTGTCATTATATCCGAGCATTCTCATATCCGGATTGTCACTGTGACGACCAAGAGAGCGTTGCCTGCTAAAATACTCTTCAACTACATCCTGGTTGAATCGACTTGTAAGGACAAACCTCATTCCATTGCTCAGAAGGTACTTTGTTGCTTCAATCACTGAGTAGACTGTCATTTGCAGGCCCTCATGTGTCTGCCATGACAAGAACATTTTATACCTTGCACTGTCGGTAAAACTGCCTTCCCTGCTCACGGTACTTGCTTTTCAGTCAGCTAGATACTTGAGAAAGACATTTTTAAGCCAGTTAAATCTTTCGTCGTCAACGCTGGTGTATGGCTTTAAACATTATTTCCGTTTGAACTCAGCCTCCTTCGTACTTCGGACATTCAGTGCATCAAAGAACATGTCCATCATTTTGCAAAATTCAGCAGTTCCATAGACATCAGCACCATAGTATTCTTTGAGTACATTTGATGTTGTCACACTCAATACTTGAGCAGCTACTGACACATTCATTACTGAATATGCAGTTTGCTCGGTATGTGCAGGAGATAATTTAGGACATAGCTTGAGGCCCCTATCCATGTCATCATTCACTAACTGACATACGTGTTGCCAGAAAAGATACTTGCCATCGTTCCACAGTTCCAAACAGTCCCAAACAGTTCCAAACAGAGTGATGCAAACAGTTCCAGGCAGTCTTGAGCAGATGAGGGGCATCAGCAAAGAACCGCAGGAAACGGTTGGGGGCAAAGAGGTTGATTGAACGATGAACCACTGGCTTTCCAGGGCTTTGTGCTAAGGTGGCATGCATCCGAAAGAACTTTCTGTTTGGAGCTGCCCCATCGCATACAGAAGCAATAACTGGAAGCTTGCAAGTCAACTCCAAAATTGAAACAGCCTTCCAAAAGATAGGCATAAGTTGGTAAGAAGTTACACTTCTTGTAGCAAAATAGGCCAGATTGTATTTAAGTTCAGATGCCAGATCCCGCACATAAAAAACCAAGGCATGTGTTGCTAGATCATCTTGCTTTTGGAGGGTAGCAAAATTTATGTCAGGATCTCCAAGATCAAGGTAGCCTATTAGTTTCCCTGAATACTTATCAAAGACCAACTTTGATTGAACTTTCATTTTGTCAAAGCCCAAAACAATGAACCTTTGAACTCCTTGAAGATTGCTGGTTGTTTTTGAAAGTTCATCTATCACTCCTTTGTTGAATACTACTGTTGGTGTTATGGCATTCCTATAATCGCGCAAAGTCCTCCTACTTGGCAGGGTCAGGATCTTTGAATCTCTCAGTTCGTTATAGGCAGATGATGAATTTGCTGCCAAAGACAAACAAAAGCGTATGATCATTGGATGGTAACCAATGGCATTGTAATTACTGTTAAAAGCTTTCTGTTGTTGCTCCCAAAAGAGCTTCATGAATGGTGAGATTTTTGAACGGTCTCTGGACATTATTAATTTCACATCCTGTGCTAGCTGAGGATCCACAGAAACACCAGAGGAGTTGATTGCTAGTCTCAATTTCTTCAATTTCTTTCTGCAATTGGCGGCATTTCAACCGCTGCTGCTAGAGGGTCAGTTTAAGGCGACTTGGGTGAGTGCCAGAAACTGGGGCTTTGCAGGATTGCACAAGTTTTGCTTTTTCTCTCTACTTCTTTAGCTGACTTCTTTTCACTTTTGAAACAATTTTCACACTGACTATTAGATTCTTTGAGCACAAGACTTTTTTGGTCTGTTGTAAACAAACTGATTTTGTAGGAAACTGTAGCTCTTCTTGTGAAGTCACTTGATAGGGGATGGCATGGTGTAGTAAGTCACATGATGATTTTGCTACACCTCTACAAAGTTTAAACTGTCCAATCTTTTTTATCAGTTCTGAAACAGTTACATTTTGTAAACTGCGTTCGTACTCCTTATAAATAATGTGATCTCCTGGCAGCAACCAACCAAATATGACAAGAGTATATCTCAATTCACTATCAATGACAAGTTGAAATTTAGGGATCATATCATTGTCTTCAAATTGCTTCAGAGTCAGCTGATTATTTGCTACATCTTGCTGCCAAGCTGGCAACTTTAGCTTAGCAACTCTCTTTGCAACCTCCTCGAAGGCTTGGTATTTCATACATTTTGGCTGTGTCACTACTTTATCTTGAACAATATCAAGGTGTCTCCTTTCTTGAACAGGCTTGGAAGGGTGAGACTTTTGTGGCAAAGTTTTTGTAGGGACTGCACCAAACCGAAGAGCTTTTCTGCCAGTCTATGATGAAAGAAAATTAATGAAATATGATAGAACAAATTAAAATATGAATAAAATTGCATGAGATAATCTAATGGAGGCAATATCTTTTAGACAGGGAAGGGAGGCCAGTCTGATATTTTTGTGTAAAATGTTTGAAAATATCATATTATTATTGGGGATATCAATGATTGATATAATATTGATTACCAACAAGCTTGGCTTTCCTAAAACAGGTTTAATGGCATTGTTTTATGGACATTAAATCAGGTAGCTTTAAATCTGTTTATTTCTACATGCAATCTCAGACACAATAATAAGGCGTAAATAAAGTTTGTCCAAGTATATACTGTAGGCCTAAAAGTCTTCAAAAATTGTTGAGTCAAAACTTTTCGAATTTTATTGTTTTGCTGCGTTTCATAACTTTTCCACCGACTGTACGAAATGTGCATATCAAGCTGAAATCATGAAATATAATAAAAACAGTTATGAGTGAAGTATATTTAAAAAAGCCATTGCAATACAAGCCCAGTTTCGCACACAACACAGATGAACTGATGAAGATGATGGCCTAAAACTTGGCGTGAGTGGATGATGGCCTAAAATTAATTGCCAGTCGTAAACAAAATAAAATATGAGCAAGTTACCATCCGAACTTACTTGTGAATTCAACATCTTCTTGTTTATAATGTTTCTCGCATGTCCATACATTTCCAGCTTCCATCTGTTGCTTAAAGACCCTTTCCTGACCGGCATCCTTTACAGCCTTCGATTGCCGGTCCCAACAGCTTCTAGTCGTTCGTATTTTTTCTGACATCCAGAAAAACTAGCACTGTTGTAATCCGTCTTAATCTTGGACTGAAATCGCGTAATGGTCAACAAATTACATCAATAGTCTCTTTAGTTCATAAACAATGTATTTAAGCATGTATTTTCGTACTGCATAATCAGAATTGTGGAAATTAGAGGAAAGAATTTTAGGTTACAATGGCAGAGAGAACGGTCAAGGAGTGGAGAGGAAATTATCTCATTTGCGGTAAAGAAAGCATCAGAGATCGAATATATTTTAATTCTTTTTATGATCAAGCATTAAACTCAACAAATAAATGCATTTAGAAACCCAAAGATTACACATTGGGGGTGTGGTGAACTGTACCTCAGTCGTTTAATTGGACTCCTCTTGGTCGAGCAAAAACGGAAATATATGCCAAAATAAGAACCGGTAGGTGAAAAGTTATTGATTCAATTTGGTCTACTTCCTCTTAGGGAGCATATCTGCACTTATTTCTCAGATTTCCAGGCAAGTTGCGCCTGGCATAATCTCTTTCTCGCTAACTTTCTACATATCTTAAAATGATCAAAAACTTAGTCACAAATTTCATATAATTCGTCAAAATACTGGCTGTTCAACAGTTTGTTAACGCGTTTTTATGTGATTCCCTGTTGCTGTGCACTTACTTCGGCACGTGACCAACTTTTTCGTGAATAATAAGATATAACAAAAGGTTTCCAGACCATTCTTTCTTCTAGTGACTATGGCATTGCCTTGCAGTTCCTGCTAGCTACTAGATAATAACAATACACATAATCTCTCATTTGCCTCTCAAATTATGCATTTTCCTGACAGGGCAGGGTGAGATGACTAGGCTTGGCTAAAATTGGCAACTGAAAGAGAGCAACATATTGACCACAAGCTGATTAATTGATATTCACAATATGAAGCTGGATATCACGAGGAGATATATCAAGACAAGTCAGGGACTGGAGATTTTGAAAGATAATGACTGAACTACAGGAATTTGCTATTTACCCCATGCCTATTCATCCTTCCCCTGTAAACTCTACAGTCCTTGTTGGGGAGATGAGCTTTTGACTCTATTGTTTTGAACAAATGTCTAAGTGGTTTGTCCGAACCAATCAGCTTGAAGAGTATTGCGTATTGCGGGTAAATTTTAGACTCATTACATAAAGCTTCCACGTTCACTTCCAAGTTCCGTGTTCAACAAATAACTTTGGGAAACGAGACAGCGACTTTAGTAACGAGTCTAATAAACTTCCGCTTTACTTCGCTGTTGCTTCAAAACAAACTTGCTGCAGAATACTTGATGTTGTTTGCAGCGGGAAACAACACACACAAAGCTTAATAGTCACGAAAATGTTATTTTGATTTCTCCTGCTTGTGAGATAACCGTTCCTTGCATATAGTTTGATGCCTAGAGGCAGTTTGCTTTCAGATCCTAGACGTAGGCTAGGCCTACTTTTTACCATGTTGAGGGGTTTGCGCTGAAGTTATCTCAAGTTACTGTGACTGATAAGAAGTTGCATGTTGAATATAGGTCAGTGGGTTACAGAGTTTTCACATTGCCAATCCAAACAGTATAGCAGAAATGACACCAGATAATAGAACAGCAAGCAATCTTGCATCAAGGCTGCCTTCTTCCCTGTTATGTGCAATCCCAAAAAAGTATTTTCTTATTTGCAAAATAAGGCAAAATTGTCTTCATATAAAGAGAATCGGCCCTCTTTCACAAATCTGTTGTTTACACAAAACGAATTTCATGGAGAAAACCCATGCAGAATGTTTGTATCTAGTGAGATGTGGTGTAGCAAGAAAAGAGTTTTGTCTGCTTTGCACCAAACTCTAAAAATGTGCACAGCAGTGGAGTCTGGTTCTTAATTCTAAAGCATGTTTTTACCTGAGGAGCTACAAATAAAACCATGCTAAAACATTCAAACTCAGTTTTGAGATGATTTACAGTCACATTTCATTGTGATGGGGTACCCACAAATAGTCTGAGAAAACTGACACAATAAAAATTATTTCAAAATCAAACTTTCACACTGGTATCATTAACAATAAATAAGAAAATTGTTAGTTAGTGAAAGTCAAATGAATATGACAAAGTTGTTGAGTGAAAATAATTAATTATACAATCTCTTGAAACAATTGTTGCCCTTACTGAAACAAAAGCAACTGCAGGTTTTCAAGTAGAAGCAGCACAACAGAACCAGATAATTTGGGAAGGTATAAGTCCTTTGGGATGCAGGGTAGCTCATTTTCATCAACAATTGCTCCTCCAGTCCTTTTCTGCAGACATTATAGGTATAGGCATGTGACTTATGTGTTGTGTTCTTTCAATCTTGCAATCTTTTGCTCAAACATGCTCGAACCATAAGAGTGCTGCAAGCTGCAAACTCCATCGTTCACAGGAAGCCCGTATAACTGTGTATTTAGAAAAATTATTTTCCTTTCCTACGACCGTGGGCTACGTGTTTCATTTGGGCTTCCTGTGGTCCGTTTAACAGTAAACTCTTTGATCATTAGTTTGTAACGTCATTCTCCATCTTCTATGGAGATATTTAATGTCTTCAATTCAACAAGTTGTCAAAATAACTGGAGATTTTCGAGTCAAATAGATAGAATTTCTCCTCTCAAGAGGAAGAAGGTTGAGTCTTGGTCTCCACTTTAGGCCAGTCTTCATCTTGTAATTCCATGTCTGATGATGTAATCCCATCTCGGCCTGCGTTTTACTCCATCTATAACAAGCTTAGTAGCAGTGCATCAGAAACTGTTCTGAAATAAGTCCACTGTTTACACATACAACGGCAACAAATGTTGCTTTTGACTCGAGCTTTTCTTGCTTCCTCGCTCCACAGCTTCCTCGCTTCAGGTTGACTTGACGCCAAAACACTACTACGCATGCGCACCTACTCTTAGCACGGGGGGGACGCTTAAATTTCCTCGGACTTACCTTAACTCATCTCCCCAACAAGTCCAGTAAATAATTATTCATGCAGTTCTTTTGTGCACTGAATTTTATACAGCCTGAGGATGTGGTATCTCTCAAAACAAGGATACAGACACATCGCCTTTTGGCAAGTCTTGCATATAAGCTGAGCTTGATGCCACTTGCCATTGGGGTGGTCTTTATCCTTCCTTTGAGAGTATACTCCACACTCAGGCCTGGAAGAACCCTCCACCTTCCCCTTAAAATGCCTTCCTGGAAGTCTCAGGGGGTTGTGGTTATCTTGCGATCTTCTTCCTGGCCTGTAGCTTGCCCTCTCATAGCCATCCAGCAACTGCCCAATGAGGTTGAGTCGAATTTTACGAGAGTTGAAGACTCTGGGCTGATAGAAGGATTGGTATATAATGCCATCATTCACCACTGCTACCTCCAACATATGAAAGAAAGCTTTCTTCCACCACTTTGTGCAGAGATGTAAGTTGACATTATATGATGCCTTCTGATCAGCCCTGTCTACACCTCCCATAAATTTCGAGTAAAGCTCAATGGGCTTGGGCTTGGGAACAAATCTCCATGGATTCCCATCCTCTCCTTGATTTGGCCGGCAACTGACTTTTTCTGGAATGTTCCCCCATTGTGGAAGGTGTTCATAACATTCACTTGCCGCTTATCCGTCCACTTGATGAAAACAATTTCTCCATCTCTTGTGACAACTGGGTGCTCTTCTTTCTTTGGCTTTGATGTTTTTGCTTCATCAGGAATCCCCCTACGATTGGTACGAAAAGTACCACATGCACCTGTTTGATGATTTTTCAGGTAATCAAACAACGCTGGCCTGCTAAAATAATTATCCATGTAAATATGGTGCCCCTTTTCATAAACAGGCTCGGCAAGATCAGTCACAACCTTGTGAGTCATCTCAACTTCTGCACCCCCCTCCCTCTGTTTCCCTTCATAGATGCTCCAGTTGTAGACATAGCCAGTGTCACTCTCGGCTAAAGTCCAAGCATTTATTCCCCATTTATGGGGTTTATTGGGCTTGTATTGCTTGAAATGCGTTCTTCCCTTGAAGGCAATCAGGGTTTCGTCAAAGGCAAGCTCTCGACCAGGATAATAAGCCCCTTGCCAAAGTGGCACAATCATGTCCATTAATGGCTGCAGCTTATGGAGAAGATTATGGTCAGGATGATCCCGTGGTAAATTCTCTTCATTATTTGCCAAGTGAAGAAACTGCAAAATAGAAAGGAATCTGTCTCTGGCCATTATTTTCTTGATGGCTGGGAACTCCAAATGATCGTGAGTTGTCCAATACAGACGGTAGGATGGCAGCTTCACAATTCCCATCAGTAAAATCATGGCGACAAAGGCCTTCATTTCTGGCACTGTCACCTCAAACCACTTGCCTGCATATGAGTTTGGTCTTGGTTGATTACCAGCTGTTTGAATCTTTTCGATCTCTCGACTGGCATAGCGGTTTGTTTCAGTCACCATCAGCTGAAAAATTTCATCACTGAAGACTGAGGAGAAGATATCAAGCCTGCAGGTCCTGTAAAATGCGGGTCCAACAGCAATATTAGTGGCAGGGTCTTTTTATGTATGTATGTGTTTGCGAGGCCAGTGCTCACTTCCTGTTTCCATCCTCAATAGGTTTTGTACTCAGTACTGCGCAGATCTGGTATGTTTACTTGAGAATATTTTGTCAATAGTGATCATGATTGTTTAAAGTAGACTTCAGCAAGGGACACAAGAATTTGAGTTCACAAGTCATGGAGGAGTTCAGGGGCTGTATACAAGATTTTTGAGAACATTGTTTTGAGTACCCAGCTTAAAAATTAAACGTTTTTCTAATGTTTTTCTCCGTTTGTTGCAGTTGGGCGGCATGGTCAAACCAAGTATCCTCATGCCCGTTTTGAATAGCCCGGAAGGTTGAAATGTCTGGATACATTGTTGTCAGCGTTATCAGCACGTTCTCCATTCTCATGAATCTTATGTTCAACATTTCTCAGATTCTCCACAAAACGATTGTTTATCTCTCGGCAAGTCTCTCCAATTTACAACATTCCGCATCTTGTGCATTTTATGCAATAAATAAGGCAGGAAGATGAACATGTGAAACTTTGGCGAAAGGTGCAGTTTGAGCGGCTTGTGGAAACGACAGTGTCCGGATTTATGTGATGGCAAGTGTGGCAATTGGAACGTCCACGAGCGGATGTAGCCGTGGCGTGGTCTTCTTTTGGCAAACAGGATTTGACAAGCACTTCACGGAGGTTTGTGCCACATCTAAATGCCATGAGAGGGCATGCTGTGAAGATATTCTTTGTATCCTGGTCATCTTGTAGGATCTTGAAATTGTCATAGATGATCTTTTTGAAATGCAAAGAGAGAGGATGGTACGTCAGTGTTAAAGTGTTTCTTTCGTTGTTTCTTGATTTGTTTTTAACTTTAAGTGCATCAGGTCGTGAAATATTAGTGATTCGTTGATGTGCTGAATTAATCACGTGAGGGAGGGTAGCCATTGTTGTTGAAGAAGGTCCACATTTCTTTAGCTTTATTTTTAAAATCAAGATCACTTGAACAAAGATGTCGGAGACAAAGAAGCTGAGAGTACGGGATTGCATTCTTTGTTTTATCCGGATGTAAAGATTTGTAATTTAGAAAACTGTGTAACTGCATAATAACCTTCCTGTTCTGTACTTAGCTACTTATTAAGTCTTCTGAAATATTTTATTATTTCTGTGAAAACAATATTACTTTTTAAAAGTCGCATGGTTTGGCAAGTACAATCAAACTTGTGTTATATTTTGCTTACTGATATGGAGTCACTCAGGCCTAGGCCTACGGTGGCCCACAAGTATCACTACACATTCCAGAATCAAACTACACATTAACAAAACCCACTTCACATTCCAGAATCAAACTACACATTAACCAAAACCCACTACACATCCCAGAATCTCACTACACATTAACAAATCCACTACACATTTTAGAAACGCACTACACATTAACCAAAACCCACTACACATTAACAAAACCCACTACACATTTCAGAATCGCACTACACATTAACCAAAACCCACTACACATTTCAGAATCGAACTACACATTAACAAAACCCACTAGGGACCCACTACACATGCTTAGCCGTATATATTGCTACAATAGATTGCATTAGGCCCATTTACAAGGCACGGACTAGGCACATGGGTAGTCGAGGTGCTAGACAGGCAGGTATGGCCTGCCTGTTGTGTCAATTTGAATTGCAGTCTGCCTACAGGTTTTGTCCAAATTGTGGAAACAATGATTGCATCATTCCCGGGATGACGTAAAAGACTGTCTGGTTCCCAGCACCCTAAAATCCCGGCTGTTGACCGCGAGTGGGTGTTGTAAAACCCCCCATAGCGGCGAAACCCTTTCGCAAAATAAAACAAGAATTATTGTGTGACGATGCTCGAAGATTGATCTTTAAAATAAACCAAACTCCCCAAAAGGTTTAGTGGCACTTTAAGTGTGAGCCTATTTTCAGTAAACCATCTATCTGCATTTTCTAATTCAGTGTTTAGCTTGATCTCAATATTCTTTGCACACTTGTCAGCTACTAAATGCACAGTATCATCTGCATAGAGGTGTGATATACAGTTCACATTGGAAATGACATCATTGATGTGTATGAGGAACAAAAATGGCCCAAGCACTGAGCCCTGAGGCACTCCAAAGGGTTTTTCTAGAACTTCATCAGACATGCATCCATTGATGACTGTTACTTGTTTACGCTTATCTAAGTATGATGTGAACCATGGCATCTCATTTTCTTTGATTCCAAGTGCTTCTGTTTACTAATTAGAAGTGTGTGATCTACACAGTCAAAAGCCTTGGCAAGGTCTAGAAAGATGGCTCCAACATAGTTCCCCTTACCAAGCTCATCCATTTTAAAATCTGCAACATCAATAATAGCTGTAGCTGTGGAGAAATTTCTTCTGAAACCAGACTGATAGGGGTCTACTATGCCAGTTTCTTTAAGATATGCAGCTAACTGTTCATATGTTACTCGCTCAAGAATTGTCAGGGGGATTGGTTGAATTGATGTTGTCCAATAGTTGCTGCAATAGTTGCTGCAATAATTTACTCCCAGATTTGTGAATTGGTGTTACACTATTTCCTTTCCATAAATCTGGTACTTTTCTTGATTTGAGAGGTTCAAAATATGAGTTAGATGCGAAGAAATCAAGGATGCACTATCCTTGAGTAATTTCACACTGATACCATCTAGCCCTGTTGACATTCCATTTTTCAGGTCTTTTATTCTCTTTCGTACTTGTACTTCATTGACACACTCAAACTTGAAAGTTGTGTTTCCATTTGTTTGTTGGTAGGCTTTCGTAACTCCTGTAAATTTCTAAGCTAGTTTACAAGCTATATTTGAAAAATACTTATTAAATGTTTGTGCAATTTTCTTGCTACATGTCTCCTCTTTTCCATCAATCTCAATTCTATTTGGCTGCCAAACCTTTGTGTTTTTACAGGGGACAAACTCCCTTAATTTCTTCCACATATCTTTGGGGTTCTCTTTTGTATTCTCAACTGTATCATTTAGATAATTCTTCTTCTCTCAATTTTTTAGGTTTGTAACTTTATTTCTCAACTTTTTATAATTTTTTTCACTCTTCATCCCTTCCAGATCTAGATGCTTTTAATTTAGCTACATCCCTTTCTTTCATCAATGCCAAAAGCTCATCTGAAAACATTACTTGTACTTCCTTTGACTTTTATTTCTATTTTCTTAGCATGCCGGTCTGCTACTCTCAGGAAAGTATCAGTGAAACATTTGACTGCAATGTTGACATCCTCTGTTTGATATAAGTCACTCCAGTCCTCTTGTTTCAAATCATGGTTAAATAAATCCTCATCAAACTTTTTATCTGACCTTGTATGAATTATCCTTGGCGAGCTGCTAAAATTCTTTCCTTTTCTTATAGCATATATCATGTAATGGTCACTTATAGATGTTTTTACGACCCCACTGTCTTTGATATTATTTCTGCAGTAGTGATAATCAAATCAATCAATGTCGATGAATGGGAAGTTTCTATTGTAGAGGACTTTATAATCTGAGATGCCCCAGTGTGTTACAGATATAATTAATTATGGAAGACAGTGCATTTTTCTTGTGCATATTACAGTTCATATCCCCAAATATATGGATTTCTTTCATGGATCTAAATCTTTCTTGCAGTTCATCAAGATATCCAAGAACAGCTTCTGTTGCTTCAATGTCTTTTCCATTTTTTGGTGGCCTGTATATGCTCCCTACAACTATCGGGCGGCTTCTTTTGAAGCAAATATTAACCCATACTGCTTCAATAGATCAAATATGGTGAAGCAAATTGTGCAACGCCCATAAATATCTAGATTTGGAAAGTTATAGACTTTTAAAGACATTTATTAAGTAAACGGTTGTTTTTGTTGATAATAAATAGCTTCAAATAGTTAAAACATTTCAATAACGCTTAAATTAGGCCTATATACGAAAATAGGCAATCATAGATCAACTATGGTGATCCACTATGCACAACACCATTAAATAACTAGATTTAGTACGTTATAGACATTTAAAGACATTTCCTAAGCCAAACGATTGTTTTTCGTGATAATAAATAGCTTCAAATAGTCACAACATGTCAGAAACGCTTAAATTAGGCCTATATATGAAAATAGGCAATGATAGATCAACTATGGTGATCCACAATGCACAGCACCATTAAATAACTAGATTTAGTAAATTATAGACTTTTAAAGACATTCATTAGGTTAAACGGTTGCTTTTCTTTATAATAAATAGCTTTAAATAGTTAAAACATGTGAGAAACGCTTATATTAGGCCGACAAATAGACACTAGTAGATCAAATATATTGAAGCAAATTGCATACCTCTCTTAAATAACTAGAATTTGTAATTTTTAGACTTTAAAAGACCTTTCCTAAGTAAAACGATTGCTTTTCTTAATAATAAATAGCTTCAAATAGTTAAAACTTGTTAGAAACGCTTAAAGTAGGCTTACAAAATTATAATAAACACCCATAGATCAACTATGTTGAACCACTTTGCACAACACAATTAAATAACTAGATTTAGTAAGTTAAATTCTTCTAAGCACATTTATTAAGTTAATTGGTTGTTTTTCGTTATAATAAATAACTTCAAATAGTTAAATCATGTTGGAAACGCTTAAAGTAGGCCAATAAATTAAAATATACACCAATAGATCAACTGAAGTTTCGTCAACTTTGGTTAGCCACTATACACAACTACCTTAAAACAACTAGTTTTGCAAGGTAAAGACATTTAATATGAAGAGCAGCCTTGTTCAACTCGTTGAATCAAATTTTCAAATTGTGGCACCAATCAAATTGTTTGTACCAAGGGAGTGAATTATATTTGCAGTTAGTTTGTCAATTAATGATTCTCGCCGTTCTTTCTTCTAGGGATGACATCGTGTTCCGTATGACTTGGGGAATGTGTGGTGCACCTGCATCCAAACAGAGGTGCCAAAAGCGATGTGGCTCATAGATGCAAGGATCAGATGTTCGGGAGTTCCTGATGAGTTCAGAAGGCACAAGAGGAGTTGATCAATATTTCTGAATGGATGAGGTTAAATAAATTAAGTGCAAATCCTAAAAAAACAGAGTATATGATAATTGGGCACCCTCGTAGAATTAATAAAGTCGAGGTAAATGAAACATTGAGACTGAATGACTCAGAGATAAAACGAGTAAAAGAAACCAAATCATTAGGAGTCATTGTAGACGAAGGGCTTAACTGGGAAGAACAATTCAAAACTGTCAGAGGAAAAGTACGTGGAGGCCTAACATCTTTAAAAAAGCTGAAAAACATCCTCCCGCAATCTCAGTTAAGCAATGTATATCGTGCTCTTATAGAAAGTCACATGCGATATGCGGATGTTATTTGGGGCAGCCTCTCAAATTCAAGAAAGGAATCCCTTCAACGTCTGCAACACAGAGCAATTTCCATGATAGATACGTCCAAAATAAAAGACGATTGGTCAAATAATTTCCTACATGTCGAGCAACTTATTTCGTTTGATCGTGCAGTTATGGCCTATAAGATCACGAACAGACTCTGCCCAGAAAATCTTTGGAACAAATTCCAACAAAGATCACAATACTCCAGTTACAATACGCGATTCTGTAGAGATCTCCAGATTCCAAGGTACAATCTAGAGTATGCCAAAAAAGGATTTTCCTACTCAGCTCTTAAGGTCTGGAATGAAATCCCTATAAGTATCAGGGAGCTTCCCACCTTGTGCCAATTTAAAAAACAGCTAAAAATACATTTGACGAGCTGAAAGCCAATTAAACACGACTCCCTGGAAGAACAGCACCTGTAATTAGATTAGAAGTTTTTTTTTTATATGATATTAATTAGTTGAACTGTATATTTTTGTATTATTAAATAGTAGCTGAAGGAATATTGTGTATAAATAATTTAAAATGAAAAAAAAATGAAATGAGACTGTCCTCCACCAGCATCACTTCATCTGCAAGCTGAGTGTTTGTTCCATCTCTTTGAATCAAATTTTCCAACATGCCTGGAGAAAGCAGGGTATCACAATCAGGACCTCGTCTAATACTACCAAAGGTGGTTGCTGCGCAGATTGACCAACTGGCAGCACCTCCAGCTGCATTTTCATCATCGTCAGCTTCATGATTTTGTGTATGTGTTATCATCATCAATATCAATGTCGGGGTCGGTGTGGGAGTTGCTTGGTGACTGGAGATTGTGTTGCCTCAATTCCAGGTGTGACTGTAGAGCACATCCTTGAATTATTTTTTTGTGACGGCCTTTACTAGCTTTTTTCTTGAGCTTGTCAACACACTGGTATGAGAGAAGAAATGGTGTTTTCCAAATGTTGCTTGGATGACAGTAATTAGCATTACTGGTAGTTCAAAAGCTTTACCTTTGGTTATAAACACTGCATGCATATGTGCACTTTTGAATCCTACTATGTGCACATCAGCTGTTTTTCCCTAAAGAATCAGCTCTATTCCCAATGAAAATATGATGTTCTTAATGTACTTTGCTTATGTTTAAAAACCATGAAAGCGTTGATGTAGCAAGGGGGCTTAAAAGATAGGGGTTAATATCCTCCTAGTTTCGAAATATTTGACAAAATTTTCATAAGAATGATGGACTACTTGACCCGTGGAATGGGGTAGTTGAGCCGTGGGAAACTTGACCCACCTTTGTATAGGGGTGTACCCCAAGATTTTGATCACCCCACCCACCCTTATAATGACATCATACCCTGTTAAAAAACAGAATTTTCAGAAATATTTTAGACCTATTTTTAGGGGAGTTTTACCAAAATGACACCCTATTTTATTGAATTCTCCTTTATAAAGCCCACTATCACGAGGGGCACATACATGTGAGTTAATATTAGTGACTACCCCCCCCCCCCCACAATGGGTACATAGCATCTACATGTAGTGACAGTTATATATTCATAAATTCGGTAATTTAGGGGGAGGTTATTATTATTATTATTATTTGTAATTTATTTAAAGTTGGCTTTTCTAATGGAATAGCTAAAAGCTAATTATGGCCAACTAAACTGAAAAGAATCTATAATTTACAATGAAAAACCCTAAATTACAATAAAAAGCAAATTAATCTAAAAAACCTAAATCTTTGATAAAAGCGTTACACAATCTGCAGGTGCATGAAGCACCATCCCACTGCATTATTCTCCTTTTAAATTCCTTGAGTGTGTTGCGTTCTTTCAAAAAGCTTGGGAGTGAGGACCATAAAAGGCAGCCTCTATACTGAATATTTTCTGTACCATATGTTGTTGTTCTTACTTTCGGCAGCTGCAAATGACTTTCATTGGGCAGACTATAATAGCTGCGTTTTTGTGCAAAAATATCTTTTATAAAAGTTGGGTTGAGGTTGCTCTTTGTTTTGAATATTTCTATCATAAGCAACTGCAGATTGCGTTGATGGGTGGTTACAGAACTATTTACACTATTTTCAAAATCTTGTCCACTATCTTTGCATACAATTCGCAATGCTCTTTCGCGATTTTTTTTTACTTTAGAACTGATCGTCCTGTCATAAACATCCATACAAGTGGACAGTAATTGAATTGAGATTTGATGAATGCATCCATCAGCATTTTCAATTTGACAGGGTCCATATGATTAGTGATGCGAGCAAGTACATGCAATTTTTGGTTTGCCTTTTTGCATAAATCTTCGACATGTTTTGTGAAACTTAATCTTTTATCAAAAGTGACTCGCAACAGTTTTTCATAGTTACTTTCTTTAATTGTGGAGTTACCAATAGTGACTACTGAGTCATTACATTTTTTACCAAATATCATGAGGTGACATTTGTCATCGTTAAGTTTCATGAAGTTTTCTGTAAACCATTTTGCAAGTACTGAGCTGTCTATCTCTAAATTGTTAATTATAGTATTGAGATCCGAATTGCATGAATAGATAGTGGTGTGTATAGATAGATATATAGATACAATACAATATATAAGGTTAAAAACGTAAAGAAAAACACCCCTAGATACAGTGGCAGGAATAGCATTAAAAGTTCAAGCTGACCTTACTTCCATAATGGTCCCCTTAGAGGTGTCGGTATAACGGAAAAACGTAGGTTAAAGAAAATACAGATGTAAATGTGTTTTTGATACAAAACGTGGTTTATAAGACCAAACCATGATCAGGAGGGATAATGAAGGGTCTTAATAGAAGACATATATGTCATCTTCCTCTTTCTGTATATTTTGGAAACATGTCGTCAGCATAGTTACAAATGTTAGTATTATTTACAAAGAGGAAAATGTCATTTATGAAAACATTGAATAAAAGAGGCCCTAGGACTGAGCCTTGTGGTACCCCTATCGTAATATCTCTCCAACTACTATACGTATGAGCTGTTTATTTTAACTCTTTGTTTCCTCTTTGATAAATAGCTTTTCATGAGCTTAAGAGCATCCCAGCCAAGTCCATAAGCAGATAATTTTGCGATCAAGAGATCGTGATTTATGCAATCGAATGCCTTAGAAAGGTCCATCAGGATTGCTCCTGCAAGTTCCTTGTTGTCGAGACTTGCTTTACATGTTTGCAGAAAATTCAACAAAACGTGCTATGTGTTGTACCCTTTTCGAAAACAACCCAAAAGTGGTGAGAAAAAGGTGCCAATGTACTAAAAAAGCTGATTATATAAGATACATTCAAGTACCTTTGAAATAGCTGGAAGGAGGTTTATTTATTGGCCTATAGTTTTGTTTTCTCATGTTATCATCTATCTTTTTAAAAGTGAAGAAATGTCAGTAAGTTTTAGATTATCTGGGAAAACACAATCAGCTACAAAGCTATTGAAAATTTCTGTCAATGGGGATCAAAACAGATCCGCATTTGTTTGAAGAATTTTTGCTGGAATGGTTTCTTGCGGCGACAACTTTTTAGGATCTAGTTTTATTAATTGGTCGAACATTTCTTGGACTGTGATTTGGCGGAATGAAAATCTGTGAAAGCAATTCACATTAGCTCTAATCTTCACAATACTAGAGTGGAAACGTTCTGGAAACGACTGGAAACGTTCAACAGCTCTTTCAAGGTATCTTGTCAAAAAATATCCAAGGTTGTCGAGTCCTCTTCACAAGCTATATCTAATGTTTTAGTAATATCAACAAAATAATCATTCAAGATTTCCGCGACTCTAGTATCGTCTGATTCAACAACATCATTCTCGAGAAGAGTGATATGAGCACTTCCATTAGCTTAGGGTCCTAAGTTTGATAGGCCACAGGGTAGTACCCAATCCCAGCAGTTTTTTTCCTCACCCCCAGCACGAGGGGCTGGATATTTTGTATTAACGTTTCACCACAATCTTTACGATTGTAAATTTAAAATGTACGGGCTTTTTAGGCAGTTTTGAGTGTTTTAAAGTTTGCGGTTCTAGGTTCACGATACTAGAAATACAGGAATAAAGATTATTTGAAGTGTTTTGATGAAAGGCAAGGAACAATATTTGTTGTAATATTTTTTCTATATTATTTAAAATATTTCATTAAAAAAATCTCGCAGCAAAGAATCTCGTATCTAATATGGAGGAGGTAGGACCAAGACGAAACTTTCGGTATTGCGCTGATAAGTACATGAATTTTATTAGTTTGTGTCCACATGATTTTAGTGTTCTTTTGAAACTTTCGAAAGTCTCCAACTCTTTCATCTCTGGGGGAATCACTCCCCAAACTGCTGGACCCCTAATTTGAATGGTAAGGCCTCGGTAAGGCGACCATATTCCGTTCTAGGTCTTATTTGTGTGAAACAGTTCTTGCTCCTTAACTCACGAACTGAATCATTTGAAGCAGTGGCTGCAAGGAAATAAACTTTCTTTGAATATCCTGAAAACTCAAGCACTGGTTATAGGTTCCAGACCTAAAATTAAAAAGATTGCAGATAAAACTGTTGCTTCTCCTAAATTCTGTATTGGTGACTGTCAAGTGGAGAGTGTGGAGCATACAAAGTATTTGGGTGTGATGATCGATAGAAATTTGGATTGGGAGGAACAAGTTAATACTACGCGTGCTAAGGTATCTCGCGCAATAGGCTTTTTGAAATATTCTAAAAAGTTCTTACCTCAAAACACGTTGTGTAAGATGTATCGGGGCATCGTAGAGCCCTATTTTCGTTACTGTTGTTCAGTGTGGGGAAGCTGTGGGGTGACCAGGATGCAAACCCTTCAAAAGTTACAGAATCGAGCGGCTCGAATTGTGACAAACAGCAATTTTGATTCTTCTGCAGCTTCATTGATACACAGTCTACAATGGCCAACTGTAAGTGATATTATTACAAGCGAAACTGCTACAATGATGTACAAGTCGTTAAACGGCCATGTACCTGAGTATCTTTCTGAATTGTTCATTAAAAACTCGAGTAGAAACATCAAAACACTGAGAAATACTTATACTGATCTTTCACTGCCTTTACGGAAAACTAGCAATGGGCAAAAGGCGATATCCTTCCGTGGAGCTAAACTCTGGAATCAACTTGAACACGACGCTAAACA
>REGM01000336.1:203478-218428 GCA_004194415.1 Aurelia aurita
TTTTTGTTTTCAATGCCCATAGGAACTAATGAATGGCGTGCAGGAGTCGGTTCCTATAGTTACAGACGCTCCCCGCGAAAGGCTTTCCTGCGTGTTTCTCTCTGTGGATTGCTTGCTACTGCGCTTCATTGTTTTGCTTATTTGTACCTAATAATTGCAGTATCATTGATTACTCTCCCCGTGTCTGTTCTTGCTACGTCATTATTCGCGCACCTTCTTCGTCTTCCATTTTTGCCATCGTCTTGGCAACGAAAGCTGGGTAACCTCCAAAGCCAAAGGTCGAATTTTGCTTCAAGTACATCCTGTGTCATCGCCACCATTTATTTTCTAATTTTGTTTTCAAGAGATTTCATAAAAATCAATGGTCTTATTTTCACGACTTGTCCCAAAATCAGAAAACGATACATAAGTCTCCTACAGCGTATGGTATATGCATTTCTGATTAGCAACTATTTGGGTCTTTTTAGTGTAGGAGAAAACTTTCCAATGAATTCAATTATGCTACTTGCTGGTGATATTGAAACAAACCCAGGTCCCGCAACTGCAAATTGCCTAAAATTTTGCCACTGGAATCTGAATAGTATTTGTGCACGGGGTGGCATAAAGACCTCTTTGATAGAAGCTTATAATGCTGTACACCATTTTGATGTTATAGCTATTTCTGAAACCATGTTAGATAGATCTATTAGCAATGACGAAATCTTCATTGAAGGCTTCAGTAGAGACATTTTCAGAAGTGACCATCCAAGTAACTCCAAAATTGGGGGAGCTTGCGTATATTTTCGCGAAGGCCTTCCCATAAAGCGTAGAAATGATCTTGAAGAATTGCAAGAACTGATTGTTACCGAAGTCATGATTTCACGTAAAAGAGTGTTCTTTGTAACCCTGTATCGAAGTCCTAGTCAGAATAGTGTGCAATTTGAAGATTTCATCGACAAACTACAGAGGATTGTAGAAAAAATCCAAGCTGAAAACCCGTATTCTTTAATTCTCACAGGGGATTTTAATTGTAGATCTTCCCAATGGTGGGCAGGCGATGTCCAGCACCCCGAGGGAACAGCATTGGAAGAATTGATCGAGGTTAATAATCTCCATCAGTTAATTGAAGAACCAACGAATATTCGAGATGGTAGTATGTCTTGCATAGATCTCATCATAACTGATCAGCCTAACTTATTTGTTGACTGTGGAGTCCACCCTTCCTTAGATGAGCATTGTGAACATCAAATAGTGTATGGCAGGATGAACATTTCTATACCCTCTCCACCCCCACACAAAAGAACAATCTGGGATTACTCTAAGGCAAACATGCAGAATATTCATCATGACCTTCAGGCTATAAATTGGAATACCCGGTTCGATACCCTTGATTCAGAGAAAATGACTGAAGTTTTTACTGCGTCCATCTACGCTACACTGACTTCTTACATTCCCAACAGGGTCGTTAAGTGTTGTGACAAGGACCCACCCTGGATCAATCCTGTCATAAAAACAGCCATCAAGCGTAAGCAGAAAGTCTACAGGAATTTTTGCCAGCGGGGAAGGAGGGACCAGGATTGGACCTATGTAAAACGTATCCGAAACGAAACATCTAAAATGATTTTGAATGCTAAAGAAGAATATTTTAAAAGGCTTGGGAGAAAGCTTTCTGATCCAAATGAAGGTATAAAGAGTTATTGGTCCACTTTGAACAGGCTTATCAACAAGAAAAAAACTCTCAATATTCCTCCGTTATTAGAAAATGGACTCTTCGTCACAAATGTACAAGCCAAAGCTAATTTATTGAATGATTTTTTTGTTGAACAGTGCTGTGCTATACCGACAGGAAGCTCTCTCCCAAATTTTCGACCCAGGTGTGACTCAGTTATTGAGAATGTAGAAATTGACCGGCAAAAAGTGCTCAAACTCATACGAGCACTCGATCCATCAAAGGCACATGGCAGTGATAACATTTCCATAGCTATGATTAAGATATGTGACTCCGCGATCGTTGAACCCCTTTGCATGATATTTGAGAAATGCCTTACGACAGGTCACTATCCTTCAATTTGGAAAAAGGCAAACATTATCCCTGTTCATAAGAAGGGTAGCAGACAATGTAAAAACAACTATCGTCCAATTTCTTTGCTTCCTATCTTTGGGAAATTGTTTGAAAAATTATTGTTTGATTCGATGTACAATCACCTTTCTGCCAATGGTCTCATATCTGTTCACCAATCGGGTTTTCGTCCTGGTGACTCAACAATAAACCAGTTACTATCCATATCCCATACAATCTATACTGGTTTTGAAGAAACTCCTAGCAAGGAAACACGTGCTGTCTTCTTAGATTTCTCTAAGGCTTTTGACAAGGTGTGGCACGAGGGATTACTGTATAAACTTGAGTGTAACGGTATATCTGGGAATCTTCTCAAGTTGATTCAAAATTACCTCTCTAGTCGCAAACAGCGGGTTTTGCTAAATGGCAAAAATTCTGAATGGACTGACATATCGGCGGGAGTGCCCCAGGGGTCGGTTCTTGGACCGCTTCTTTTCCTCGTATACATTAATGACCTTGTTGAGAATGTAAGGTGCGATATCAAGCTCTTTGCTGATGACACATCTCTTTTCTCAGCCGTCTATGATGAGTCTAAAACTGCAGAAGAACTAGGTAGGGATTTGGAAAGAGTGCAACTATGGGCCTGGCAATGGAAAATGAAATTTAATACTGAGAAAACAGAAGAAGTCATTTTCTCTGTCAAGGGGGTTAAACCAATCCATCCACCTTTGTTTTTTGGCAATGATGACGTGGCAAGAAAGAGCGAGCATAAGCATCTTGGTATGATACTTGATTCAAAGCTAGACTTTCAAAGTCACATTAAAGAGGCAATACAAAAAGCGAGGCGTGGCATTGGGATGATAAAATACCTTTCCAAATATGTTTCACGTGATGTCTTAGATCAAATATATAAGCTTTACGTAAGACCGCACCTAGATTATGGAGATATCATTTATCACAAATACGATCCCCAAATGCATCTAAATTTCACACAGCGACTTGAAAGGACTCAGTATTGTGCAGCCCTAGCGGTGACCGGTGCATGGAGAGGAACGAGCAGGGAACGTCTTTACAGGGAACTGGGCTGGGAGGATTTGTATCATAGAAGATGGTATAGACGTCTGTGTCATTTTTATAATTTGATAAAATCCCGTTCTCCTAATTATTTGTTTTCTGAAATTCCCCCTGAGCGCGATGTGAACTACAATCTTCGAAATGTGCGAAATTATGACCAAAATGTCGGAAGAACAGTGAGATACTCAAACACTTATTTCCAAAATGCTCCTTTTGAATGGAATTTGCTGGATGATGAAACAAGAAACTCAACGTCGATTTCTCAATTCAAGCGTAAACTACTTGCTATCATAAGACCCGATAAGAATTCAATTTATGGTACAAATGATATTGTCGGTGTTAGACACTTGTCGAAATTGCGACTATCTTTCAGTAGTCTAAATGAACACAGATTCAGACATAACTTTGACTGTCTAGATCCTGTCTGCCTGTGTGGTATTGCAAATGAAGATAGTGAACATTTCCTCCTGCACTGCCCCATCTTTGAAGAAGCACGAAGAGGTCTCCTTGGCAGCTTGTCTGATATTCCTGGGTTAGATATAGCAGGGCTGGACACACAATCCTTATGTCATTTAATCCTATTTGGAAATCCAGGTCTGACCCTAATTGCAAATAGAATAATATTGGAAGCAACGATAAACTTTATCAAAGCAACAAAGAGATTTGACTGAGGCGCGTTTCTGGGCTGCTGGGGCCGGGTCCTCTACTCGGGGCGTGTTTGTCTTGTGATTCCCTCTTATTTTGAGGGTGCCCACGGCGGATGCGCCTTGGGGGTGGATTCGGTCTCGGTGGCTTTGAGGCGTGCTTCAGATGTAAACAAAGCAGCACCCCCTCCCATCTTTGTACAGTAGTTTTTTGTATATAATTTCTGTCTTGCATTTGATGTTAGGTGATATTCACTGGACTTTGAATGTATATCCAACACTGTGGGTGCGTATAGCGCCTTGCACTTGCGTTTCTCCCAAAATTTCAAATTTTCTTACTCACAGACCCTGACACCAAATGTGAGACAGAAATTAACTTTTTCGTTGTAGTTATTTTTTTTTCTACGGTAAACTATATTTGAATTGTAAGGGCCCATCATGGTGGGAACTCCGATGACCCAGTGTCTATTCCCGCCATGATGGGTACAAGTAGTTGTATTTTGACTTAGTTTTAGTTTTAATTGGTTTTAAAAAAAAATAAAAAAAAAAAAAAAAATTTATTACGCTGCTTTTTAAAATTTGTCTTTTTTTCATCTGTAGGATTCTTGTTAAACTTTTTTTTCAATCTAGAACGAGTGTAAATGGCCCTATTCAATTCTGGTGTCATAGAAGGGGCTGAACTTCCTCTCTGAACTCTTGATGTTAACGGCGCATGTTTTTCAACCAAATTTCGGAAAGTACTGGTCATGTGGTCATAGGATTTATCGGGATTATTCATATGGCACTTAAAGGGGGCTGTCTTGACATCCTGAAGAAACACTTTTTGGGGTCAAACCTTTTATAACTACGGCATCTAATTATTTTAGGCTTGAGCCTAGCAAGCACTGCTTTCATTGAAGTAATGACAAGACCATAAAAATCACTAAGACCGGTCTCAAACACAGAGGTTTTTAGAAAGTTCCTTGGTTTGTTCGTAAGAATGACGTCAATAGAAGAGCTGTGACTTTTTGTGAAGCACGTTTTAGTTGTGACCAAGTTTGATAATCCAAATACATCACAAAAGGATGCCAGCTTATTGTATCCAGGGTGTTGCGAATCTTGTGTGTCGATATTTATATCTTCCATTACGATAACATTATCATATCTATCTAGCGCCTGGTTCAAAGAAACCGATAAATTAGCAAAGAAAGCATCTAGGTTCCATTGTACCAAGTCAAGAACTTCATTTTCACTCGTTTTGCTTGGGATACCATGTATCAATTTAGCAGCTTTAATATGCATTGACTCTAGCTGATTTATTAATGAAACATGTGATGTCGCCCATATCGACATACAGTATGATACGGTGGATACAATCGCGTTGTAGTAAATTTCCTTCAGTACTTTGCTTGGTAACCCTTTCATACGTTTCAGTTGTTTAAGCTTTGCAGCGTACTGTTTGCAAACTGCATCGACCTGTGGTCTCCAGCTTAGTTTGTTGTCAATTAACACCAATTAACACTCCTAAACATTTTGACTGTTCTTTGAACTGTATAGTAGATTCACCAAATCTTATTTCTCTCATTGGCCCTATGGAGGGGGTGCCAGAAATAAGCATAGCCTCAGTTTTACCTGCGTGTACTGTGAGTTTGTTTTGTTGACACCAGTTATAAAACTTTACCAATATTGAGTTTAAAGCGTCAACAATAGTTTCCACATCTTTTCCGATATAGTAAATCGTTGTTTCGTCAGCAAACATATGGATATGACCAGCTGTTTCTATAGCCGGTAAGTCATTGACATACAATGTAAAGAGTCTAGGACCAAGTAACGATCCCTGGGGTACTCCTACTTCCACTGGTTGTGTGTTTAATTTCACTCCGTTAATGGCAACAAACTGCCTTCTGTTTGATAGATATGAAGACAGCCAATCATGGAAGGCACCAGATATGCCAGCTGCGCGCAGTTTTGATTTCAACACATCATGATTTATCGTGTCGACTCCAACTTTGAAACCATCATCAATTGCTTTTTTCCAAGTCTCAGTGAGAAAGAGAAGTAGTGATTCTGTAGAGATACCTTCTGTAGAGATACAATATTATTAATAGGCTAACGGGGGAAAGTAGGAGGCGGGGAAGCTTCTGGCAATTTCGGCTGGATTGCTTTGCCCTTAAGGGTTTAAACACAAGGCTGGTTGATATGATACATAGATTTCATTTTGTTCAAAATTTTGGTTGTTTTGTAGCTTTCATTTTTGCACTTGGCTTTTCGTTAGGGACACACTCTGTTATTCTTAGAGTTTTCTTCTCTCAAAATGTTTGTTTTTACTCTCTCTATTGTTTGTTTTATTATGACACATGTTCTTCTCTCCCATGAGACAGACACCGCCGCTTCTTATTTATGCGCTCTCTTTGATCTTTTCCTCTGCCGCAACCGTTACATTTTTATTCACACATTGTATTAGGTAGGACCCAACTTAGACTATTGTTTTGTAAAAGTTATTGTATCTTGGTATATATGTACGCTCTGTGGAATTTAAAAAGTATTACTGATGAAGACGCAAGTCAAAACGTTTAACCGACTGTGTTTTTTCTGATTACTTATATCTATTTTATTACATATTGAGAATAAGCATTTGGTAATTTTTATATATATATATAAATTTCTATTGATCTTTATATATGTATAAATACCGGGTGAGTCAGAAGAAATGTGGGGTGTTTAACAAGCCATATTTTGGTGAAATACAAGTAAAATCAGGTGTGTTAAAGGTTTATTTCGAAGAGGAAAGATTGAATTAGTTATATAAATTTAGTTTGTTAAAATCCGTTATCTCTTTCCGTATCTATTTTCAATTATGTGATATAGCAATTTTGGTGAAAAGTATCGCTAGTTTAAGAGCTTTCTGATTCCTAACAATGACAATTAAATGAATAGGGGTAAAAAATAATCAACAATAATTTCCTTTTGTATTCTAACACAATACATGCCTTGTTTCGATTCTTTAGCAGAGAAACAGTAACTTTTTCATGGTTTTAAAAGTTCACACGTGCATGAATATGAATCTAATTGAAGGCCTATTTTAAGAATCTTTCGAAACTCCATTTTACTAAAATCGCTCATAATTATGGAACAAAAAGCCAATTTCGACCAAACAAGTCTTTATTTCTAAGTTAGCCTTTATTCTATGCAATACACTTTGAAAAAGCGAACTTGCAAAGTAAACTCCGTCAATAGAAATTGGCAAACACCCCACGTTTTTTCTGACTCTCCCGAAATATATTCAATTCGGCATTAGCTGACACGGTGAAATAATATTTATCACGAGTGGGCTACCACAATTGGAAAATTTAAATTTGCCCCTGCCTGGGATCGAACTCGGGATCTTCATGCCTACAGCGAAAGTTGGTATTGCGGAGGACTTTACGTTGCGGAGGAGATCTGGGAACTTTGAGAGAACGAAGCGAACACGAGGAGAAGCAAGATGGAAGGACGTACAGGCATCGTATTATTGTTCAAATTAGTTGTGTTTTGTTTATCATAAAATCACTGAAAAACGTACAAATGGATCTTTATAGTGGAAATCTTATATGAACGCGGCAAAGGAGAGGTTTTTACTATAAGTGGCGACCACGATGGGGCTAACGGACACAACGGATTGACTTAGAAGATTAAAAGTTTAGGCCAACGATTATCGAAGACGAAATTTATGAAATATGGAATCAACGGAAATGAAGAAAATCGTGGATAAGGAAGTGGTAAAGATTAATATGTATGGGGAGCAGCTTAAGGAGGCGCTGGAACAAGAAGAAATGTAAATTGAACCGTTTGTGTGATGTTACTGTACCAAACAAACTGAAATTGTTGGATGATTTGATTGAGAAGACAAGTGAATTGATGATAGATGAAGCGGAAACATTAGGAGCTGTACAAACATGGACTAAAGGCGCACGAAATGCATTTTAGGGGGCTTTTAAGTTGCATGAAAAGGGTAAGATAGTGATTGATGAATTTATTACGAAAATGAATGAGTTATCTAGAGAAAAAGTACTACACCAGGAAAGGAAAAATAGAGAGGATGAGAGGAGAGAAATGTGGGAGTATGAAGAACATTTGAGACAAGAGAAACTGGTAAAAGACAGAGCAGCTTGGAAAGAACAACAGAAAATTATGATTGAAACAAAGGAAAGGGAAATTGAAATTGAAAGAAGAGCAAGAGAGACAGCAGTTAACCTCCCGAAATTGAGTATTGCACCATTCAAGGGCACACCTAACGATTGGATAAGATTTTCTAATCAATTTATCGCTCAAGTTGATAGTCAACCAGTAAACAAGGTTGTGAAATTAGGCTATCTACTTCAAAGTGTAAGAGAAGGATGTCAAGAGCTGATAGGTAATATCCCAAATAACGAAGAAGGGTTTTGACAGGGCTTTGCAGTTGCTTAAGGAAGAATATGGGCAGGAGAAAACTGTGCTTGCTGCCCATACAAGAGAAATTATAGAGTTACAGGTCATCAAAGGCACAAGATATTCTAAGATCAAACAGTTTTATGAAACTCTACGCATAAACTATGAGGCATTAAGGGCCATGAGTGGTCACACCAAAGTTGAGGGCCTAGTACTATCTACACTTGCAAAGCTACCAGGTAAAAAGGCAGATCTTACAAGAAATTATGAAAATTGGGAAACTTGGTTTTTTGATGATTTGCTGACAGAAATTAGAAAATGGCTGAAGCAGAATGAAACCGACGATGAGTCAGAACAAATTAAAGAAGAAAAGTTAGGACCCGGAGGAACATACATGACAACTGAGTAAAGGGGGCCAAGGTGCTTTTACTGCCCAGATGAGCACTGGCCGGACAAATGTGATGTTGTGACAGACAAGAAAGAAAGAAAAGAAATTTTGAAAAGAAAGTGGGCTTGCTTCAAGTTTGGTTTGTTGAAACAATAATACATAAAACTGCAGGTATCCAAACTAATGAATGAATAAAAAGGTAAATAAAAGATAGGTGTGAGTTATTCGCCATCTTCGCGCCACCCCAAGGCAGCCCAAGCATGCCCTTGTAATATACCATTTGCGCAGCGAACCGCGGCTAGCATTTTTTCGGTATGTTTGATAGGACTGGTTTAAATCAATCATTTATGTCAGACTGTTGCATGTTTATTTGTATTCATGAAATTGATTGTTATGTTGTTTTGTTGTTGTTAAAGGGTATTAACATGTGATAAATATGGGTATAGAGTTTATAGGCACAAATTGTCAACCAATTCCTGCACAGGAAGATTTTACATTTCGGAGCAATTAAATCGGAATGTTTTTTCTGTGCAGGTGCCCCAGCAGATTAGCGTCCTAATCCACTATTGCGCCTGTTGTTATTTAGTTTCTTAATTGATTGGTTATATATGTCATTATTTCCAATTTCTGATTTGTTTTTCCTTAGCAAACTGGACCAAGGTCACCTTGTATCTCATGTGTGACTAAAACATAAAATGTATCGTACCTTTAGCACTGGCCGGACAAATGTGATGTTGTGACAGACAAGAAAGAAAGAAAAGAAATTTTGAAAAGAAAGTGGGCTTGCTTCAAGTGTGGGGAGAAGCACTTGATGAGAGATTGCACTAAAAGAGGCTGCTTTATATGTCAGGGAAACCATCATTCAAGCTTACTTGAAGAAAGATTACATAAAACAGAGGAAAGTCTGAGTGTTTACACCCCTTCTGATGATTGCATTATGCCACTAATTCCAGTAGAGCTAATGGGGGACCAGATATGGGGAATATTGGATACTGGTGCTACAAAGAACTACATTAGCAAAAAAGCTGTAGAGTTATTGAAACTAAGGCTAATAAGGTGGGAGACAACTAGTTTAAGAACAGCTGCAGGGCAAGGCAAAGCTGCAAAAAGAGCAATGTATGAAATAAGCACATACACAGTGAAGGGGGATAAGTTCACATTTGAAGTTGTTGGTCTTGACCAAGAAAACTTCTCTAAAGTAAAAAGAACACCAAGCAGGGATCTAAAATTGAAATACAGCCACTTGAAAGGATTGTTCATTCCAGAGAGCAAGGATGGGGATTATGAAATCCACATCTTGATTGAAGACCCCACATTCACAGACATACGAACAGGAAATTGCAGGAAAGGTTTGCAAGGGCAGCCCATAGCGGATGAAACGTTATTTGGATGGACAGCACATGGAGAAAGAGTGAAAATCGACCAGAGTTATATTGCACAAACAGTCAATGAAGATTATGAACAGCCATATAGATCAGATGTATCAGAGGTAGAGGACAAAAAAGAGTTGAACCAGGAAGAAATTAGGCAAGAATTTGTAGAAAATTTACAGTGTAAGGCTGATTGCAGTACAAAGTTAACCATGAACAGGTACAGACAGGCACAAGGACAATGTTAGTGAAACAGAGAGAATTTTGAAATCAGAAAGAGGAATTGTTGAGAAAGAGAAAGCTGAGAGTGAGCTGAACTTTATGAATGAAATAGCAAAATTGGAGCAACATTATCGAATTAAGATATCAGAAATAGAACAGAAAGATTTAAGTGCTAGTAGAGATTCAGAAAGATCAAGAAAAGAAATTGAGTTACTGAAAGAGGAACATGAAAGAGATATCAATGATTTGGAACGAAAATGGAACAAAGAGAAGGAAAAATTGATTGAAGATTATGAAAATGAGAAGGAGGATATAATGAAAATGCATAAAAAACAAATTGTTGATTTGAAGAAATCATTTAATCTTCAGTTGACAGAATCCGAGAAGCATTACACACAAGAGATATCAAGCATCAAAGATGAGCATAAAAAGGAGAAAACTGAAATAAAAAATGGAAATTTAACGAAGGAGAGAAAGAATTGAGATATTATATTGATAAGGCGGCATGACGTCACATCAGCGTATAAAACACGACGCCATCTTGTTTTGGGGTAAATCTTCAGAAAATTTCTATATGTTTCTATAGGAAATTTGCAAAAAGCTGCATAAAATTGCTCCTCTATTCCACCTCACGATAGTGAGTAGGGAAAGGATAGGTAGCAATTGTCAGTGAGACCAAAACCTATGAAATATTAGCACTAACATGCTGTTTTTAAAAGCAAAACAAAAATTTAGGCCAAGAAAGCTGCGAGAAACTAGCCTTTGCGATGATAATGTCGTAATCAGAACCACAAACTCCGTCCGCCTTTAGTTGCTCGTCGCTTCTTCAAAGTCAACCTTCCTCTTAAACATTCGCCTATCTATTTGCTAAAGTCTTTGAACAATTTGAGCAGCCTCCAAGCTTTTTGAATTTATTTATCTCGATAAATAAATGAGACACTCTCAAAATCACAGTGCGACGCTATACTTTGNTCAGCGTATAAAACACGACGCCATCTTGTTTTGGGGTAAATCTTCAGAAAATTTCTATATGTTTCTATAGGAAATTTGCAAAAAGCTGCATAAAATTGCTCCTCTATTCCACCTCACGATAGTGAGTAGGGAAAGGATAGGTAGCAATTGTCAGTGAGACCAAAACCTATGAAATATTAGCACTAACATGCTGTTTTTAAAAGCAAAACAAAAATTTAGGCCAAGAAAGCTGCGAGAAACTAGCCTTTGCGATGATAATGTCGTAATCAGAACCACAAACTCCGTCCGCCTTTAGTTGCTCGTCGCTTCTTCAAAGTCAACCTTCCTCTTAAACATTCGCCTATCTATTTGCTAAAGTCTTTGAACAATTTGAGCAGCCTCCAAGCTTTTTGAATTTATTTATTGCGATAAATAAATGAGACACTCTCAAAATCCCAGTGCGACGCTATACTTTGTAATGGCTTCATTTACCCCAAATCTGATTTTCGAGCGCGAATTGATCAAGTCACGTGACATGTCGTCTGTATGAATAGGAAAAGAGCATGAAAATGGAATTGTTGCTGAAAGTTCAGAAATAAGGAGAAATGCTTTACAGGAAAGATTAGATTTGGAGAGAGAACTGAATGAACGCAATCAAAGTATGAGTCAGGAATTGAAACAAGAAGAGATGAAAAGTGCTTTCGAATCACCGATGAAGGTGCAAAGACTCAAACTGAAAGAAATTCATCGTGAGGACAGTTTAGAAATGTTTATAAATTTAAAACGAGAAGAGGTTGAGTTGGAATTAGTAGAAAGGGCAGAGCTGGCAGAGAATTTCGATACGGAAAGAGGAGGATTAGATAAGGCGTCTGACTTCGAATCAGAAGAAGAAGTGGTTGCAATAGTTGCAAAACAGAAGGATCAGGTCAAAACTGGGAATCAAAAGGATATTGAAACGTTGAAAAGATCGAGAAAAGCAAAGGACGAGATGTCGGCAGGATGGTGAACAGAGCACTTTAGATCATTGAGAGAAAGACAGGATGTCGCAAAGAAAAAACAGTATCATCCAGATTTCGGAGAAGTTATATTGGTTGTTTCAGACAGCAAGAACAAACATGAATGGCATCGTGGACTTGTCTGTGAACACTTAAGAGGAAAGGATGGAGTAATGAGTACGGATGATAGTTAGAAATAAGATATGGGAACGCCCTGTACAACTTATCTGCCCCCTTGAAATACGCTCGACCATGACACCAGAAGAGTTGAACAAGCAAATTGTCGTTGCAAACAAGGCGTATCCTGAGGTGGAGATGACGAGACCAAAGAGACAGGCGAAAGTGGATGCACTAAAGAACATTGCAACTATTGCAGAAATCGAAGAACTTTTTTAAGTAGCTGGACGTGAGTAGCAGTAAAATTAAAACTTTGTATTAATTTTAGGGGAGTATAGCGAAAGTTGGTATTGCGGTGGAGTCATATTGCGAAGGACTTTAAGTTGCGGAGGAGATCCGGAAACTTTGAGAGAACGAAGCGAACACGAGGAGATATGATATGATATAATTTTTTATACACGATACAACTCTTCAGCTACAATATAATAAATACAAATAGAATAAATACATTGGTTAATATAAAGTAAAAATTAAATAACGTAAGGTGCTGTTCTTCCAGGGGGTCGTGTTTTTAAATTGACGTTTTCAGTCAGCTCTTCAAGTACTCCTTTAGTTCTTTTTTAAAGCGACTAATAGTGGGGAGTTCTCTAATATTAACTGGAATATCGTTCCAAACTTTCACAGCAGAATAGTAATAACCATTTTTCGCATGTTCCGTATTTAGTCTAGGAATTAGAAGATCTCTACAGTGCCTTGTTGCATAGTTTGACTGTGAGGATCTTTGCTGAAACTTATCCCAGAGGCTTTCATGGCTTAATTTGTTCATAATCTTATATGTCATGACCGATCTATCAAAATGAATAAGATTTTCAACGCTCAGCCAGTCACATGACCAGTTATCCTTGAATCTGGCGCTTTCTATTATTGACCGAGCCCTGTCCTGTAGACGTTGGAGGTTATCAAGTTTTGTTTTAGGAAGGCTGCCCCAAATAACATTAGCGTAACGTAGATGGCTTTCGACAATGGCGTAATAGACACTACATAGCTTTGTTTGGGGAATTATATTTTTTAATTTCTTTAGTGACGCGAGCCCTCCACAGATTTTACCCTTCACAATTTTGTATTGCTCGTCCCACTTTAGATTTTCGTCGACAGTTACACCTAGCGATTTCGTCTTCGTGACACGCTTGATATCAGAGCCATTTAACGTGAGCGTACTCGAGATATTCAGCGCGTTTACTTTACGAGAGTGGCCTATTACCATGTATTCTGTCTTTGCGGGGTTAGGACTTAACTTATTTATTCTCATCCACTCAGAGAGGTTGAGCAATTCCTGTTGTGCCTCGAAGACCAGTTTCTCAACATCATCCGACGCGATCGTTACACTGGTATCGTCGGCATAGATATTAGCTTGCGAAAATTTCAAGCATTTCTCAAAGTCGTTCAGATATATGATAAAAAGGAGAGGTCCTAAGCAGGAACCTTGCGGTATACCACACGTTACCTCACTTGTCTTTGATCTCTGTCCGTTTACAGAGCAAAATTGCTTCCTGTGATCTAAGTAGGACTGAAACCAGTTCCCAGCAGTGTTCCTTATACCGTATCTGCGCAATTTTTCGACCATTAAGCAAGATGGAAGGACGTAAAGGCATCGTATTATTGTTCAAATTAGTTGTGTTTTGTTTATCATAAAATCACTGAAAAACGTACAAATGGATCTTTATAGTGGAAATCTTATATGAACGCGGCAAAAGAGAGGTTTTTACTGTATGCCAAAAGTTCCTCCGACAATCCACTGCGCCATTCCAGTGCAATGAAATGTCAGAGAAACTCTGGTCTCACACAACGACAGAAGCCATTTTTTTGTTTTTTCGTGTTTCGGCGATAAGCCTTCATCAGAGCCATGCATACGTATATATATAATCATTCGGCATAAGCTGACAGGGTGAATATATATATATATACGGTATATCTGTAAGATGTACACAAATAAAAAGACGATTTGAAGTACTTTAATTCTTTTATTCTCTTCAGCTATTCTCGACGCGTTTCGACTCCGTGGTCATCGTCAGGAGAATGATACTATAGCTATACGGTATATCTGTACGGTATGACACGTCAAATGTTGTGTATTTGTTGGAATGTACTGTTTATGGTGTACAATATGTTGGCAGCACCTGCACGCATTTTAGGCTTACGTTTAACAATTATAAGGCGTGCAGTCGTCAGTTTAATTCGGGGGCCTCAGTACCCCAGGCGGAATTCTTCAGGCATTATACTGAAGAAGGCCACCACGGGTTTCTGAAGGATATTAGTGTTAAGATTATTGATAGGCTGACGGGGGGAAATAGGATGTGGGAAAGCTTCTGGCAATATCGGCTGGATTGCTTTGCCCCTAAGGGTTTAAACACTAGGCAGGTTGATACATAGATTTCATTTTGTTAAAAATGTTGGTTGTTTCGTAGTTTTCATTTTTGCGCTTGGCTTTTCGTTAGGAACACACTTTGTTATTCTTATAGTTTTCTTCTCTCATATCTTTTTTCGCTCTCTCTATTGTTTGGTTTATTATGACACATGTTCTTCTCTCCCGTGAGACGGACACCGCCGCCGGCTTTGGCATTTCTTACTTCTGCGCTTTCAGTTCAGTTCAGGTTTTAGTTCAGGTTTTATTTTAAATTCCATACATACAATTCAAATATATTACTATACAAACAAAATACCTGACTTATAAACAATATTACCGAAAATTCATTCAATTGGATATG
>REGM01000336.1:219182-237677 GCA_004194415.1 Aurelia aurita
CCCCCCTATCCTAATTAATTATTGAATGAATTAAGCTGTAAAATTATTTGTAAGGTATCAGCAATAGTTCAGAATATTAGTTGACCTTGTTCAATAAGTAAATTTTCAGATTTCTTTTGAATAATATTTTTGATGAGGCATTTCTGAGTTCTGCAGAAAGTGTATTCCAGAGTTTGGCACCGAGGTAACGTAACGATTTTAGACCATATTGAAGGCTGTTTTTTCGAGTCAGGTATAAATCTCCTTGACTGGCCTGTCTAGTGGAATATTGATGAACAGATGAAGTGAAAAGGAAGAAGTTATGAAAGCAATCAGGTGAAGTCTTGTTGACAGAGTCATAAACAAAAGTTAAGAGCCTGAATTCAAAAATCTCAGAAAGTTTGAGAAGTTTAAGATCTTTAAAGATGGGAAGCGAGGGAGACAAGCGAGGTTGAAATGAGATGGCTCTGACAGCTTTTTTCTGCAACCTGAAGATTGGTTCTATGTATGATGCATATGTTTGACCCCAGACAATAAGACCATACTGTAAGAAAGACAGAAATAAAGCATTATACAAGCAGAGTAAAACATCTAATGGAAGTAAGTTTCTAATTTTGAAAAACATTCCACACGTTCTAGCCAATTTTTTAGAGAGCTTTCTTTGATCTTTTCCCCTGCCGCAACCGTTACTTTTTATTCACACATTTTATTAGGTAGGATCCCCTTTAGGCTATTGTTTTGTAAAAGTTATTGTATTTTGGTTTATATGTACGCTCTGTGGAATTTGAGAAGCAGTACTGATGAAGACGTAAGTCGAAACGTTTAACCGAATGTGTTTTTTCTGAGTACTTATATCTATTTTATTACATATTGAAAATGAGCTTTTGAGAAATTATACGGTATATGTATAAATATATGTTTGGTAGCATTTTAAATTTATTGCCAATTTTATTGATGAAGTTTAATTCGCAAATTCATTTCTTTAAAATTAATTGCATACAAGAAAAGCTAATTTAGATATGAAAGTTTGTTTCGTCGAAATCGGTCTGTCCATTCCAGAATTACGAGCAATATTTGTTAAATGGTGTTTCGCAAGATTGCTAAAATCCCAGGGGGGGTACTCCCTAACTTTCAATACGGGGGGGTCCGTGCCAATATTTGGGGTCTGAAATCTTAAATTGAATCAATATTTGGGGTCTGTGAACAACAACATAAACATAATTCAACATTTGGGGTCCATGAATCTGAAAAAAGGGAGAATCGTGGAATTTGGCACGATTCAATACAGTGTTAGATTCAATCAGTTGTATGCCCCGTACTTTAGTGTTCATCCGTTAATATATGATGCAATAAATAACCATATTTGGGGTCCATGACCCAGAATAAAAAATAAAAACAATATTTGGGGTCTCCAAAACATTAGACTCAATATTTAGGGGTCAGAAAAGTACTGGCATGGACCCCCCCGTATTGAAAGTTTGGGAGTACCCCCCCTGGGGCTAAAATATGCCTTCAATTAGATTCATACTCATGCACGCGTGACATTCTAAACCATGATAAAGATATTGTTTCTCTACCAAAAAAGTGAAACAAGGCCTGCATTGTGTTAGAGCACAAAAGGAAAACTAATGTTACTTATGTTGTATCCCTAGGGGACCAGTTATTCAATTGTCATTGTTAGCAAGCGGAAAGTTCTTTTATTACCGATACTTTTCACTAAAATGGCTATATCACAAAATCGCAAGTAAATAAGGAAAGAAATCCCTCACTTTAAAGTGCCTATGCAATGAAATTTCACAAGTTTGGATCAAGTCATTTTTTTGTAGAAGAAGTTATGCCGATTCTAATGATATATGTCGAGGTAATTCTTTTCTTGTGGAACGGCCTGAAAATTTAAGTTGAATATCGCGATTTCATGTTTTCGACTGTAACATAGCGCGCGTTTCCGTGACGTCACGAGGTTTGCAAACACAGAAGCCATTCGGCGTATCGTACGTTGTGACTATGCAAGATGGAGGTATGGAGGTCGCTCTGCTATCGGAACCACAGTTAAAAGAGGAGGGAAATATTGCGTAGCTGGTACACCAGAAGATAGAAGTTGTGAGAACAGAAGCTATACACACGGATTTTCGATGCACAAGTTTCCAAAAAACGAAGAAACACGAAAGAAGTGGACAAATTTCGTTCGTAGTCATCGGCCTAATTTTTCGGCAACTGCCAGCTCCACATCCCATCTTTGGTCGGTTCATTTCGGCAAGCCAACATGCTTCACAAGAAGACAAGATATTGAAATCAAGGGAGTTACCTTTAATAGGACTCTCCAACCTGGTGCAATTCCTACAGAGGCCTACGATCCATTTCATTTCATTCACATACCGTCCAGGGACCGCGCAGCCATTGGGCTAGGGTGGGCTATAGCCCCCCCACTTTTTTCAAAGATAGGTTAAATTTTGTTATACAAATATAGAATTTCTAATTCTTCGCGAGAAAATTAATCGAAAAAAACTCATACACCGTTTATGGCCTCTTTGCCAATCTTCTCATTTGATACGTGAAGCAAATGGGGGTGTTAATCATCGCTGTCTATGGGTATACTTATGACAGTTGGTTGTGAGCATAAAATTAAAAGTTTCGAGTTCTTTTTTGGGCTAAATCTCGGTCAACGGCTATTTATACACACAGATAACTTGTGGAAGAGATTACAAGGAACACAACTATCCTCTATCTAGGGAAAGCGACTTGCACTCTTGACTAAAACAAATCTTGGAAATATTCGCAATACTGAAAGCTTCAATTCGTTTTACGATAGAGTTTTACTGAAAGCTAAGCAGCACAATTTGATTGGAGAGCCAAAGTTGCCCCACAAACGACATTGCCCTGCGAGATATGAGGAAGGAAGTACGACATTGCCTTTGCAGAATCTCCACGAGATTTATTTAGACACCTTTATTTTGAAGCAGTCGATTTAATGGTTCATTCCATTGAACTCAAGTTTAGTCAGCCTTGCTTCAAAGCGTATGAGCAATTGGAGTCATTGCTTCGTGGTTTTGAAATCCGAAGATCATGGGGAGGAGTTAAGGTTTTTGGAGCAAAGTTACGATGGCGATATGGCGATGTCCATATGTTATCGCTTACTGCCCAGCTTCCCCTCTTCAGATTGTTGTGCGGAGAAAATGAAGCCGTATGCTTCGACGACATTCTGAAGAGGATTACAAATTCTAAGCATGAAGAACTTCGTCTCATAGGCGAAGTGGCGATTGTTTGCAAGCTCTTGCATGTTAACCTGGCAACGAGTGCATCTGCTGAGAGGTCTTTCTCAATGGTTAGACGGCTCAAAACCTGGCTTCGCTCAAATATGAAGCAAGCAAGATTCAATAACCTGGAGATATTGAACTTCCATAAAAAACGAGCGGACATGATGTCCCTCGTGGAAATTGCTAAAAATTTCGTAAAAAATGAAAAACGGCATCGCAACTTTAAAAATTTTACTGGACTAGTTTCTATAATGCCTAATAATTGTCATATGTGTCTCTTTTCGTAGTAATTCAATTTTCTCTGAACCAAACTGTATATAAATATGGACGTAAAGAGAGAAGTATTTTATTAAAAGGGCGTTTTCCGACGATCTATAGGGCGTGGTCTCAAGAAATTTTCCGGGGGCAAGCCCCCGGACCCCCAATTTTCCTCGTTTCGCTCGCAATTCAGCCCCCCCACTCAAAAACCGCTGCGCGGTCCCTGATACCGTCTCCAATCATATAGTTTCTTCCTGTTTGGCCCAAGTACGTCGTACAGTGAGATAACTTCAGTAATCCTGATCCCTTCTTGTCACGTAATGAAATCTAAGTTTTTACTGCAAATAATATTAATACTGTAGAATTCTGAAGAGTATATCGGAGTCGGAGACAGGGTAAACTCCATTAGCAATCTTAGGCCCATAACATAGACAAGTTTTTTTTGCTAAATGATCGTGTAATGTGCTGCAAAGGAAACACAAATAGTTCACCACACCTTTCTGGCTTTGTACTGCCCCAGAAGGGTAGGAAGGGATGGCGAGGTACCAGTGAATAATTGATATCAAATTCCTTACAATGCAATGTTAATCTTCAGCAATGATTTCATTTAGATCAAGAAAAGATGCTGGGCATTTTGCCATTTGAGGGCCTAAGGGCTAATATAATAATAATATTTTGACTGACTTTATGCTGGAGGTAAATGATATCAATTTGACGATAGCTTATGCTCCTAGTGAGTTCATCTGATGCTAATAGGCAAAAATGAAGCAATTTCTTCCTAATTACAATCTGTCCCTTGTTTAGGTAGTACAAAGTTCTGTCTGAAACGCTCGCTCAATATGAGACATTGGTTCCAAAACCCCTGAAAAGACAATTTCCTGACAGAATAAGTCCTGATGAAGCAACTGAGAAATAGAAAGCAAGGAAAAGAACACTAGTCGAATATTGTCCTTCAGGTATTATTTTTATACTGCTATACCCATATATAAACCAAATTTTGATTGCATCAAACAAGTCTGTACGAAAATATTGGTACATTAAAATTATCTCACTCAAATTAAGATTATTTTCACATATCTACACTATACACGTCATAAACTTTCTTCTACATGAGTTGAAGCTACAAACATGCAATAAACTGCCATGATGATAAATATATTTCATGAGGTCTATTATGCAAGTGTTTACATGACTGTATTGCTCTTTACTATTTTGCTTGTTTTGCTTTGCACTTTGATAGCATACTGCAGATGAGATTAACCCCATACTGGCAAAAGTTACTATGCTTTTGAACAAGCATGCAGGCAGAGGCCGACAAAATTTTTTTCTTCCTGGGAACGGAAAAAATTTCGTCAAAACTTCCTGCGAAAAGTTTTTTGATTTGACATTGATTCAGGGGTGGCGCCAGGGGAGGGCTATGGGGCTACAGCCCCTCAGCGGAGGAAATTTTGGGTTATTTTCAGAGTGAATTTGGCAAAAAGACGTATGAAAACGGCATTTTTTAGTCATAAAAACTACGGTAATTGTAGAGCTCTATAGCAAATGTCTTGTCAAACTAGGGTAGGCAAGACTTAACTTAGATTTTGGGATATTACTCAATCGCATTGAAAACTATTGCTCTCGTATGAAAATCTGACTGTTTCTATTACTAGCGACCAATATATTCCAAATTCTAAATACAAGCCTCTTTGTCAAGATTCTGCTTAAATAAAGTTACTTCAACATTTCAATTGTGTTTTCTTGATAACAATTATGACAGGTTCTTTTGTCTTACGGCAGCATAGAAATATAGCCTTGTTTTCAAAAAAATTCCTGCGGCCTAAAAATCTTGCCTAAAATTTCCTGGGAACGGCGTTCCCCTGTTCCCACACTTTATCGGCCTCTGCNAATCGCATTGAAAACTATTGCTCTCGTATGAAAATCTGACTGTTTCTATTACTAGCGACCAATATATTCCAAATTCTAAATACAAGCCTCTTTGTCAAGATTCTGCTTAAATAAAGTTACTTCAACATTTCAATTGTGTTTTCTTGATAACAATTATGACAGGTTCTTTTGTCTTACGGCAGCATAGAAATATAGCCTTGTTTTCAAAAAAATTCCTGCGGCCTAAAAATCTTGCCTAAAATTTCCTGGGAACGGCGTTCCCCTGTTCCCACACTTTATCGGCCTCTGCATGCAGGCACCCAGTACATTTTCAAAAAATATAACTAGTGCTGTAAAAAGTATTGGAGCTCATTTAATACCATGGGAACTTGGTTACATACTGAAATAAGAGTCTTGATCAACATGATGCATCCCTTGTATATTTGAAGGGGTTGCTCATTTGAGGATTTATGATACCTAATTTCGCTCTATGTGCCATCTTTTTAAAAATTATAAGGAGCCCGGAAGTCAACAGCATTTTGTGATGACAAATTTTGTTTCAGTGGAAGAAAAACAACAACTCTTGGAAATCAAAGGGAAAGAAAAAAGCAGAAGAAGAGGCAACACATGCAAGGCAAAAGAAGGCACTCTATTGTAAAATATGTCACAATTGCCAACAAAAGGTCACCCTTGTGGATGCTGTACTAATGTGATTTGAGACAAACAAGATATAATGTTTTGCTATCAATTTAGCAGTGGAAAGTCTCGTGGTCTTACACAATTTCAATATATGCTTTGAAAAGCATAACCATTTATGAAATATTCTACTGAAAGCTTTTCATCTGACGCTCCCCAGAGTATGGAACATCAGATGATGACCAAAAGATGAAACAAGAGTTTATTGATTGATTTAGGAAATTTTAGTACTGTGGGCTGATCAAAGTTGAAAACATGTAAATAAAGAGTATATAATGCTACGATTTGTCCCCATTTGTGTTCTTCAGTTGTTGCATAGCCTGTTGCACCTCCAGTGGGAAATTGCATACTGATTTCATGGTAACTGCATGCTGGGAGAGTTCTGGTATTATCTCAGCCCCTTTGGCCAAAAATCCATCTCACTATCCATCTAAATGCAACTGCTTGAGCATATCTACAAACACTGCAAAAAATCAAGAAATTTCACTATGGTTTTTCAAAGGGAAATTTTGGGGAAACGGACTATTTCCCCATAATTTCCCAAGAAGAAAATGGAAATGTCAGTTTCCTTTAAGTTTTCTAAAGAAACTTGTCCGTTTCCTCTAAATTTCCACCCAAAAACTATAGGGAAATTTTGGTATTTTTTGCTGTGAAAGGAAAATATAATTGCTTTATGTTGTGTTTTCTTTTCACAGAAATTGAATCACATGGATACTAAATTATATGCATATCTTTATAGAGAAAGTATCAGGCTATGAATAGTATTGTACACTTCTTCCATAGGAAGGGATATAATCTCTTTCCAGTTTGAAACCCAATTATTAATGTAGATGACAAGAATGTACATCTTTACTTGAAGCCCATAAGAAAGTATTGCAATCTTTTTTTTTTTTTTTATTTTTATATTCAATATAAAATTTTACAAAACAAACTACTTACTACACTACTTACAAACTACTTTACTACACTACAAGGGCGATACCAGGGAGAGCAGGAGACCATGACTACTCCGCGGTCATTAAAAGAACATCTAACTAAACTAAAATTAAATATACAGTTACGAAAAAATACATATAAACGATTTTTACTGATGAATACTACAGTTGGTTTCACTTTGAATGCTAGGCTAACTTTGGGCTAACCCTGGCTAAGATGATCTGAGGATTCAATTTAGGATTGGATGAAAATTTTGTGCCCTATGTGCCTTACATCCAATGTGAAACAAACGTACTAGCAAATGAAAAAGAGTAAGGGACTTAGCAACGATGTGGTGTGAAACAAAAGTTTAGAATTATCTTAGTCAAACCGACCAGTTTTGTGAATGAAATTTAGAGTCAGTTCGAGAACATGTTTATTAATGTCACTAGAAAGGTCTTTATCGCCATACAATAAAAGTTGTATCAGGATGTTGTTTGAAAGGCTGTTGATTTGAACAAATGGCCGTAATACTACTGAAATGCCAGCGAGAAGATCTCGTCTTTGGATGTCAAAAGAAGGGCAAAGCAGCAAAAAGTGCTCCGTATCCTCAATACCGTCATGCGTAGGGCACATTGGGTTTATGGTGTCCTTAAAATTGTGCTTAAATTTGTGAAAATTTAATCTACTAAGGCCGACTCTTATTTGGGAAAGATACGACAAACCTATTGGGTCATGAATCCCAAAGACAGATTTTGCTGGAGGACGAATTATTGATAGAAGCTTTGACTTAAAAACAGCAACGGACGGAGCAAGCCTAATCTCAGGATCGAGTTTATTCCATTCAGATATACAGTTAGGATAGAAACTAGATTGAAATTTTTCTGTTCTTGCCCCTATTCGCCCAATAACATCACGGTTGCGAAGAGAGTATTGCGACTGATGAAGTGGTGGAATTGGCTCCTTTGAATAGAAGGGAGTGAGATTATTCATAATCTTGTAGAATAAAGTCAGGCGTCTACTCCACCTACGGGAACTTAGTGACTCCCAGCCAAGTTCTGCATACAGTTTTTCACGTGATGTTCCCCTCCATGTTCCTGTTACAGCCAGAGCAGCAGAATACTGGACAGACTCAAGTTTGTCCATTAGATTTGGCAAAATAATGTTTTGGCTGAATTCACATGCTTTAGCTGGAATGTGATATATAACATCCCCGTAATCCAGATGGGGTCGCACATAAAGCTTATATAATTCGTTCAGGGTATGCCTTGGCAGATATTTGGAGAGATATTTTAGCAGACCAATGCCCTTTCTTGTTTTTGAGATAGCAGATTTGATATGAGCTGAGAAAGAAAGCTTCGAGTCCAGGATAATACCTAAGTGTTTATGTTCATTTACTTTTTTCACAGGTATGTCGTTAAAAAAGATCACTGGATGATCTATTTCATGTCTTTTCCTTGAAAGTAGTAATTCTACAGCTTGTTTTTGGGGATCGGGATTAAATGACATCCTCCAATCATGAGCCCATTGGCTTATCAACTCCAGGTCATGGTTCATGTCCTCAGCAGCTGCCTTAGGTTCTTGAACAACCGTAAACAAGGATGTATCATCGGCAAAAAGCTTAACATTACATTTTAAGTCAGCAGTGAGATCATTGATATATACAAGAAAAAACAATGGCCCCAGGATAGAGCCCTGGGGCACTCCTGCGAAAATATCTCCCCAATTTGAACATTGACCGTTCAGGACGGTTCGCTGTTTTCGATTCTTAAGAAAACTTTTTATGAGAGAAAGAAGCTGTCCTGACACGCCACATCGTTTCAGTTTATAAATAAGGCCATCATGCCATACCCTGTCAAATGCCTTAGAAATATCAAGATACACGGAGCGGACATCCAGAGGAGGATTGCAATCAAATGCTTTGAAGATTGTATGCGTGATGGAAATTAGTTGGTTCACTGTTGAGTCACCGGGACGAAAACCTGATTGATTTGGGTTAAGTAAGTCACACGAAACAAGATGGGAGTATAAGGAGTCATAAACAAGTTTTTCAAGCATTTTCCCAAAAATTGGTAGAAGAGAAATAGGACGGTAGTTACCCTTCACATTTTTTTCATTTTTCTTGTGAACAGGGACTACATTTGCATACTTCCATATTTCAGGAAATACACCACACCTCAAGCAGTTCGTGAAAATTATCTTAAGTGGAGTCACTAATGAAGCATCGCTTAATTTTATCATTCTTATAGATATTTCATCCCAGCCATGTGCTTTATTAGGATTAAGGGATCTTATGATATTCAGTATTTTTTCCTCAGAGATAGCAAAATCACTTATCAAAGTAGAACCTCTTGTGGTTTCTAGTGGAATTTCACTACCTGTGTCGATCGTTGTACATTGGAGAATGAAATAGTCATTGAATAACTGTGCTTTTTCAGTAAAATCAGTTATGAATAACCCATTTTCTAAAAGGGGTGGTATTATGGGAATCTTCGCCTTATTCAGAACAGTATTGATTAAGGTCCAGTAGGTTTTGCTAGATGTCCCTGGATGTGCTAAGGTTTGCCCTGTCCTACGAAGGTAATTCTGTTTGGCATCTTCAATCATTCTTGTACCTTCAGATATCATCTTTAGTATTCCTTCAAGCTTGTCATCTGGCAGGCCGCTCCTCACAAAGTTTTTATAAGCATGATTCTTTTTCCTCAGAAATTTTTTGACAGCTTGTGTTATCCAGGGTGCTTGGCGAGGTTTAATCGTTTTAATCTGGTTTGGAATGAAGTTAGAGTAAATGTTCAAAAGGACTTCATTGAGTAGTTTAACTTGCTCATTAGGGGACGTGATTTTGTCAAGATGCTCGCTCCATCTAAACATTTCGATACTTTTCATAATGGCTACAAAATCTGCTTTATCATAATGCCAAATCCTACGGGTATACGAAGGTAGTGCTACATTCGAAACAGATAGTTTTCCATAAACGATTTGATGATGACACTGCTCGTGTAATGACGGATGAACACCAAACTCAGTAATCAGGTTAGGCTGGTCAGTAAAAATGAGATCAATGCAAGATTTGGAATCACCCATTAAGTGAGTTGGTTCTGAAATCAGCTGATGAAGACCAATGTCAGCTGTTATTGGCTCAAATAGTTTTCCTTCGTTATTTTCAGTATCACTTTCCCACCACTGAGTTGATCGACAGTTGAAATCACCAGTAATGATAACGCAGAATGGATTTTCAGCATGCAGCTTGGAGAGCATCAGCTCAAAATTTATTGTGAAGTTGTCAAATTCATTCTGGTCCTGACTTGGACTCCTATAGACTACCACAAAAAAGTATTTTTTCCTATTTAATTGGATCTCGCACACAACACACTCAGGGAGAGTCACCAAATCTGAACGGTTTATGGAAGGAAGGGAATCCTTAACGTATAGCCCAACACCACCTCTTTTCACATCTTGAGGATGGTTATCTTTATGGAACGAATAGCCATCTAGTGGTAGCCTTTCTTCCTCAACGGTGCTGTCAAGGTGAGTTTCTACAATCCCAATTAAGTCATATTTATACACAGAATTATACGCCTCTATTAGGGAAACCCTTAAAAAGTCATGTGCAGTAATACTATTCAAATTCCAACAACAGAAATCAAGTGTTTCTGGACCAGGATTTGTTTCAACATCACCGCTGAGCAAAATAGTCCTGAGGGAAAGCCATTGAATTTGGAGTGTGTAACATGCAACGCATGCAACATAAAAGTAGGCATACTGAGAGTGAAAATACTTGTATCGAACAAGAATAATGAAACCTAACGGGATTCGTTTAAGAAGCTCTGCAGTCACATACATCACTATCTTCGCAAAATGATGTACACGGGCGAAAAGGGGCAAGAAACATAACTGTATTGCGATGGAATGCACTGTAACAAACTGCATTATTATTGTAATGGGTAAAGCAAAGGTTGAAATCGCGATGAAACAATAACAAAACCAAAACAATTTGGAAGCTTGAAGTAGAACTGAAAAAGGCCTGAAAGTTTTGCTCAAGGGAGACAGACTTTGCACGAGGAAGCACCCTATTGCCGCCCGCCATTGATTTATTTCAACCGGCATCATCAAAAGGAAATTTTCTCGCTGGTCCTAAGGGGCAGTAAGATACAATGTAACCACAATTGTTTAGTCCCAAGGTAAACAGTAAAAAATATACTGGACGAACAGATTGACAAATATGAATGAAACGTAAACAGAAACGCGATGACGAAAAACATGTAAACTTAAATAAAAGAAACATATGGACTACACATGAGATTTGGCATTTTACACCCATGGGGTCCGGGGGTTTGCAGAAAAATGGCATTTTGGCAAAAGATGGGTTCGTTGGTTTGCCTTAAAATATTGCTTGTATTCAATAGAGGGATCAGTTTCAATTTGAATGTCTTTCGGTGATTTTAGAAAACAAAAACTTTCTTACCTGCGTGCATTGAATACTAAAAGAATACTTTATGGTCTGTTCACTCCAATAAATCTGTCAGGCTTGCATCGCTTGCATAGGTGTTGGTTATTTGAAATTTGAGTCTCGAAGGAATTTTACAAACACCATTGTTAAATTTGTTTACTAACGCCTTCGCCAAGCGTGCAAATGTCGCCCACCAGACATCCGAGATCCGCCCGCCAAGCAAAATGCCCGCCGTTTGGCAACACCGGAAAGCACTGTCCGAACAAGCACACCTGTCCAGAAAATGCTTCCCGACACAGCCAAACAGGAAAAGACACCACTCAACTAGCAAACCCCCAACGCCCGGCAATCAACGCCCGCTCGCTTGGACATATCTAACAATTTGCAGTATTTACCTATTCGTTGTAACGATAATGGGTACTGGGTGACGTTCTTGCCAACGAGGAACACTGTACGGATTTTGAAGCTATTTTGCAAGCCTTGCAAGGAAAAATATTTTAAGTCATTTAGAATTGAGTTTAGAATTGAGGCATTTTCAAGTTGGAGTCAGGATGGAGTGAACAGATCACAAATTTCAAATTAAGCACATCTCGAAAGTTGGCGAACATAACACAAAACAACAACAAGGTAAGGGGCTATAGGCCCACACTATTTGAGTGTCGCAAGTTACTCTTTACTCATCGACACTGCCTTCATCTACCACAACTGTGTTTGTATCGTCATCTGCAGAATCTTCATCATTGGAAACAGTTTCTTGGATGATTTCCATTAATTCATCTTCACTTTCAAAATAATGAAATTTTTCATTGATTCTTGCACACAACCTGCAATTGACATCTGCAAACACAAACCCTAGCTTTCTCGATTCTAGCAACTGCGATAACCTTGTAACAGTGTCAAGCCTTTTCTTCGTGAGGTCAAGCCTAATTTTGTAGGATGAGCAATTCTTCCTTGCACGATAGACAGCTGTGAATGAATTGTGTGCATTGAGCTTATTTGGCATATCAACGTTGCTACTTTTAATGTTGTCAACATAGCCTTTCAACGAAAAGGCACATTGGGAGACCAACTCTATTGCTTCTGCCAAGCACTTAATATCATACTTGCCATCTTTCTCGTGTATCAAAAATGCACTAACTAATTTACCGACAGTTTTCAAGAAACTTGCAGTGTTCATCATAGTAGTGATTTGCCTGATGGATCCAGAGCTAGAATCACAAATGTATACAACATGATCGAACTCTACTGTGATACCATATGGCTCGTGAAACTGAGCGTAAAGTGCCGTTTCATCTGTAGTGCCTTCTTCTCTGGATCCTGCGAATGTTTTTAAACCAGTTTCTTCCCCAGAGCATAACTCGATGATCGTTAGCTGAGGAGAAGAGGAACCCTTCTTTAAAACGAACCCCAAAATTTGGAATGAAGCCTTCCGATTCCATCAATATCAATTTCCTTTCTCTTGATTGTAGATCTACCAACACAACTCCCTTGTCATACAAAACTGCCAGGTTTTCCTTGGTAACCACAAGAACACACACGTATTTCCATGTATCGGGATATTTCAAAAGTGTTGATCTGACTCCTACAAGACCTAACCCATCCCTCTGTATTCTTAATTCTTCAATGGTTTTCCTGGAGCTGCAAGCTGCGAGAATGAGTTCTTCATCGATATGCGTAATACAGCTGAAGCACATCTTCTCCTCACCAACAAAATTTATTTCTCTTGCATCCCACTTGCTTTCCTATGTTTGACGTCTTGAAAGTGATACAGAGGTGGGGCTTTTTATGACACTGCACAGCCAGGTCAGAAAGTACGTTTTATGAAAGCTCTATGAAAGTAAGAGCTTCCACGAATTCCCACCTAGAAATAATTGATTCACGAATTCACGTACATGAAAAGTGAATTTTCACGTTCACCGGAGAACCTTAATTCACGAAATCACTCCTTTAAATTTACCGATTCACGTTTTCACGGTCCAAAAATTGTCGAATCTAGCTTCACAAAAAAGCTATTGGGGGGCCACATTAACTACTTTATTGTTACTTGCTTTGTATCTAAACGAACGATCATACAGCAACCAAGCAAAATATTTCTGATGTTTTGCCGCATCTTGGATTATATCTAGATACTTGATAAGCTTGTGAGCTTTGCCAGGAAACTTGCTTAGCACGACTCTCAGATATGCTGTAAGAGCGATGGTCCAATCTGAGATAGAACTTATTTCAACAGTATTGTTAGTCTTGTTTAATTTTAACTCTTGGTTGGGGCCCATCACCAATGAAATATCGCCATGATCCAGCTTGTTTTCAAATAACAAACGCATCAAATTTTCAGGTAGGAGTTTAGACAAGTTAAAAAACTCACCAGTTTCTATTGAACGCACGTATGCTGAGGGAATCTCTGGAGTGAAACCAGATTGGGCAATCATACCTTGTGAAATCTGATAGCTTGATGTTGCAGGACCTTGGAGAAGCAAAGAAGGTCCTGGTAGGGCGGCTGTTGCTGCTTCTACATTTTCTGCAGGTGCTTGATGGCGAATGAGTTCAACCGCAGATTTTGCAGCTCTTTGAGCGACGTCAGATAAGCTGTCTCAAACGGCATTCGACACCAAAGATTAAATTTGTGCTAACTGCTCGTCTGAAAAGGCAGGACTTTGTACTTCTTGCTCAATGACTTGCCTCGTTGTTGTAATGGGAGGGCCTTGCTGTTCTACATTTTCCTCGCTACGTGGTTGTGCTGCACGAGTGCTTTGTGTGCTTGCCTGTGTCAATTTTTCTTGTTACGCTGTGGTTGGGACTTCTTTGCTTTAGGCATATTCTTGACTTAAGGAGTCAAACCTAAACCTTATTGGCTGAAACTGTTGAACGTGCTCGTCTCTTATTGGTTGCCTTATATCACGTTGGAGAAAAAGCTGATCTTATTGGTTAGAGGTCAGATCATATTTTGGCGCGCTGAATTTACGTTAGTCACATGGCTGTTCTTGGCAAGCGTTAACTTTTCTAATGGTACCTCGATGCAGCCTTCTTAGCGTTAATTGGCATTTGTTTCATCAAGAAAACTTCCTAATCCGCTTTTTTTTTTATATATAAATTCAATGTAAAAAATTGACAATTACGAATTACCTAATTACGAATAAGCTACCATACAACACTACAATAACGATACCAAGGGGAGCAATAGATCATGACTACCCCAAGGCCTTGACATGAAGAACATAAACCTAAAATACAACTAAATATACAATTTTCAAAAACTACATATAAACTACACTACTAACGATTAAAAACTAATGGATACTCTACTAGATTCTGTCTGACATTAGATGTCTGGTAAGGGTTGCGATGAATGAAATATTGACACGAGCGCAAACTCATTCTTGTAGTTTTTATTGGATACAGTGCCTAACATCTAATGTGAAACAGAAATTTACAAAGAAAAAGAACGTTTACGTTAAGGGACTTGGTGGCTGCTTAGTACATAACTGAAGTTTCAAAGGATCTTAATCAAACCGACCAGTTTCGTGGATGAAACGTAAGGTCATTTCGAGTATATTTCTGTTCAAGTCATTTGAAAGGTCTTGATCACCATATAACAAAAGCTGCATCAAAGCATCATTTGAAAGATTGGTGATTTGTACAAATGGTCGTAATAATTCTACAATTCCAGCGAGAAGATCTTGTCGTTGAACATCAAAAGAAGGGCACAGCAACAAAAAGTGCTCCGTATCCTCAATGCCATCGCTTGTTGGGCACATTGGGTTTATGGTATCCCTAAAATTGTGCTTGAATTTGTGGAAATTTAACTTGCTGAGACCAACCCTAAGTTGAGTAAGATAGGATAATCCTATTGGATCGTGAATTCCAAAAACAGATTTTGCAGGGGGGCGGATTATTGATAAGAGCTTTTTCTTAAAAACAGCAACAGAAGATGCAAGTCTCAATTCAGGCTCAAGCCTATTCCATTCAGATAAACAGTGAGGATAGAAGCTAGATTTGAATTTTTCTGTCCTTGCCTTTAATCGCCCAATGACATCCTGGTTGCGAAGGCGGTACTGCGGCTGATGAAGAGGGGGAATTGGACCTACTGTATACTCAGGGCTAAGGTTATTTATAAACTTGTAGAACAAGGTAAGGCGTCTACTCCATCTTCGGGAACTTAATGACTCCCAGCCAAGCTCTGTGTACAGCTTCTCTCGAGATGTACCCCTCCATGTTCCTGTTACAGCCAAAGCAGCAGAATACTGAACAGCCTCTAGCTTTTCCATTAAATTTGGTAAAATGATGTTTTGACTGAATTCACATATTTTAGCAGGAATATGGTAAATAACATCACCATAGTCCAGGTGGGGTCGAACATAGAGCTTATATAATTCGTTTAGGGTATGCCTGGGCAGATATTTGGAGAGATATTTCAGCAAACCAATGCCCTTTCTTGTTTTAGAGATGGCAGATTTGATATGAGCTGAGAAAGATAGCTTTGAGTCCAGGATAATTCCTAAATGTTTATGTTCATTTACTTTCTTCACTGGCATGTCGTTAAAAAGGATCACTGGATGATCAATTTCACTTTTCTTCCTTGAAAATGTTAATTCAACAGCTTGTTTTTGAGGGTCAGGATTAAATGACATTCTCCAAGTGTGAGCCCACTGACTTATCAAGTCCAAGTCATGGTTCATATCATTGGCAGCTGTACTGGAGTCTTCTACCACTGTGAACAATGATGTATCATCAGCAAATAACTTAACATTGCACTTCAAGCCTATAGCTAGATCATTTATATACACAAGGAAAAACAAAGGTCCTAGAATAGAGCCCTGGGGCACCCCTGCCGAAATATCTCCCCAATTAGAACTCTGCCCATTCAGTACAGTCCTCTGCTTTCGATCCTTGAGAAAGCTTTGGATTAGAAAAAGAAGTTGTCCTGAGACACCACATTGTTTTAATTTATAAATTAGACCATCGTGCCATACCCTATCAAATGCTTTAGAAATGTCAAGATACACAGAGCGAACATCAAGAGGAGGATTACAGTCGAAAGCTTTAAATATTGTATGTGTTATTAAGAGCAACTGGTTCACTGTTGAGTCTCCTGAACGAAAACCTGATTGATTTGGGTTAAGTAGTTCATGTGATACAAGATGTGAGTAAAGAGAATCGTAGATGAGTTTTTCAAGTATTTTCCCAAAAATTGGCAAAAGAGAAATAGGACGGTAATTCCCCTTCACATTTTTCTCATTTTTCTTATGAACCGGCACTACATTTGCATATTTCCATGTTTCGGGAAATAAACCACGCCTCAAACAATTTGTGAAAATTATTTTAAGTGGAAGAACCAATGCAACATCGCTTAACTTTATCATCCTCACAGAGATTTCATCCCAGCCATGTGCCTTATTGGGATTAAGTGATCTTATGATATTAAGTATCTTGTCCTCAGAGATGACAAAATCACTTAACAGAGTCGTAGTTACTGGAGTATCTTGTGGGATTTCACTACCTGTGTCAATGGTCGTGCACTGAAGTATAAAATAGTCATTAAATATCTGTGCCTTTTCGGTAAAATCCGTTACAAACAGTCCGTTCTCTAGAAGAGGTGGTATCATGGGAATCTTAACTTTGTTTAGAACAGTGTTTATTAAGTTCCAATAGGTTTTGCTACTGGTCCCTGGATTAGCCAAAGTCTTTCCCGCCTTAAGGAAGTAATTCCGCTTAGCTTCCTCAATCAGTCTTGTGCCTTCAGATATCATCTTTTGTATACCTTCAAGCTTGTCGTCTGGCCGACCACTCCTCACAAAACTTTTATATGCACGATTTTTTTTTCTGAGAAAGTTTTTGACGGCTTGCGTTATCCAGGGTGCTTGGCGAGGTCTAATTGTTTTAACTATATTAGGAATGAAATTAGAATAAATGTTCAAAAGGACTTCATTGAGTAGTTTTACCTGTTCAGTAGGGCATATGATGTTGTCAAGATGTTCGTGCCAAGTAAACATTTCAATGCTTTTCCTGATGGCTACAAAGTCTGCCTTATCGTAGTACCAAATCTTGCGGGTGTATGGAGGTAGTGCTATGTTTGAGACAGATAATTTACCGTAAACAATTTGATGGTGGCACTGCTCATGTAGTGACGGATGAACACCAGACTCAATGATGAGGTTAGGTTGATCAGTAAAAATTAAGTCAATGCAGGATTTAGAATCACCCATCAAATGGGTTGGTTCTGATATCAACTGATGAAGACCATTGTCAGACGCTAGTGGCTCAAATAGTTTTCCCTCGTTATTTTCGATGTCATTTTCCCACCACTGGGTTGATCTACAGTTGAAATCACCGGTGATAATAACGCAGAATGGATTTTCAGCATGCATTTTGGATAACATCAACTCAAAGTTTATTGTAAAGTTATCAAACTCCTCCGGGCCCTGACTTGGACTCCTATAGATTATGGCAAAGAAGTACTTCTTCCTGTTCAATTGAATTTCATACACAATACATTCAGGAAGAGTCACCAGGTCAGAACGATTTTTTGAAGGAAGGGAATCTTTGATGTATAGCCCAACACCACCCCTTTTCACATTTTGAGGATGGTTATCTTTAATAAACGTATATCCATCTAGCGCCAGTTTATCCTCATCAACAGTGCTGTCAAGGTGGGTCTCAACAATGCCAATAAGATCATAATTATACACCGAATTATAAGCCTCTATAAGAGAGACTCGTAAAAAGTCATGTGCAGCAATGCTATTTAAATTCCAAGTACAAAAATCAAGTGTTTCAGGACCGGGATTCGTTTCTACATCACCACTGAGCAGAATTACCCTGAAAACCAACCATTGCGTATGGAGTATGTCGCATGTCATACACCCAATATAAAAATAGGCATACAGGAAGAGAAATTGCTTCAAGGCCACATGCTTATACCGAACAAGACTGATGACACCGAAGGGGATTCGCTTGAAAAGCTCTATAGTCGCGTAAAGTACTGTCTTCGCAAGGTGATGCACGCGGGCGAACAAAGGCAAAAAACATGACTGTGTTGTCACAGAGTGCACTGAAACAAACTGTATTGCTAATGTAATA